>PVJD01010069.1:0-56744 GCA_004026545.1 Mormoops blainvillei
CTTTATATTGGGAATAGGTTTTCCAGCAATCTAACTGTCCTGAAAACACTCCTAGGAGGTTGGGATTATAAAAAGGCATCCTTGTTAAAGGGGAAAATGTAATTCATTTTACAGGCTAGACTTTCTAGTTTCATATTACTTTTAACTTACTTTGTTAACCTAAATTCTTAAGAAAATCTTACTGAAAAAGCCCTCAATCATTTATTGGCACCTACTATGTGTCAGGCAGCATTTCAGAATGATTTCTAGAGGGCTGTGGGATGGACAGCAAATAGTCATTGTCCACTGGGGGAAGGAAGGAGGTAGTGGAGGGGTGTTAGTATGGGAATTTTAGGATCTGGAGCTCTCCCTACAGGGAACTCCTTACTTAGCAGTGCCAACTTCAGACGACTCAAGCTGTACTTCTACTAGGGAGGGTAGTGATTTGCTTATCGGATGATGACTTTAGTGATATGTGAACTCATGATCTTGAGAGGTCCTCCCTGTTTAAGAAACTGCTCTTCCTCTGAGTTAAGTGTCCAGGAATGACCTCACTTTTTGAGGGGAGGCCTTGCAGGCCTCAACAGGACAACTGTTTCAGAACGCAACTCTTCAACATAACACTCAGTGAGCAGCAATGCGCAGGGGTTAGGGACCACTTCACTACAGAAGGGGAGCAGCTTCCTTTGCATCACAACGGCAGGTTAGTATCACTTACACAGGGAGACAACATTAGCTTCTTAATCTACTAATGGCGATACAATTCAGGCACCTCTTCTGTACAAAGCAAAATGCTGCTAACTGGCTATAACTGAGGTCATTATAACGCAACTTTATTTGTATTTCTACTCTTTAATTGTATATATGTAAACTATGAAAATATGCTCTCCTACTAAATATAAGTAAAAACTTCATATATTCCCCACAGGATTTTAAATTACTTTACAACACAGGATTCAAAGATGAGCACTGCGTGTTAACAAAAGCATGCTTTGGGCATGACACCGAGGCCTCCTGCCCCGTGAGGCACTGATCTACGCCTAAAAGCACGTAACTATCTCCAAAAGGGAAACACGGAAGTTGTTCTTACTCCCTAAACCATGAATGATCTGTGAACCAATCTTGTTTGTTTCCTGTATTAATTTTTCTAGAGGTCAATCAATATCACTGTTAGCCTGTTGTACAAGCTACCCTAAATGAGGTGAATTTTAAAAATAACTTGCCAGCTTCTTAATAGAGGGTATTAGGAAAAAGCAGCAACAGCAGTAAAATATGTACGTACTCTGTTCATTTTCACAAGAATACAAGGGTGTCCGCTGGAGTAGCCAAAGTCAGGATCATCAACCCCACTGCATTCTTCAAGTAAGGTAACAGGAAACCGACATGCTTTATAAACTGGACCCGTCTGTTCAAAGAGTACTCCATCAGGACAGTCTATAAGATTGTTCTGTGCTTCTGAAGCATATGCTGAAAAGGAAACATATATGTGTGCACAGATCTGCTGAGAAAAGATCTTAAACACAACCAGGAATATATCCTCATGTGGGTAACATTCTTCAAAGACAAAAACAGCAATGCTAATTATTCAATAATTTTAGAGAAAGAATATTAAGTCTGTTCCTTTAAGTGTCTAGAGTTATCTAGTGCTCCAAAGTTACTGCATTTCAATGATGAGCTGTAGTCCATACAAGCTGGATTATAGATCTCTTTTCTCATCATCAGGCAGTCCAAGCCATGGCTACGGCATCATCTGAATGCCTTCTGTGCTCCTGGCCCACGACACAACGGTGAGGACATAGAAAGGCACTGCTGCTGCCCTCTTGGAGCTTACGATGCGTGGCGAAGACAGATGTTAAGTAGAAAATCATAACTGAAGGGTCTGAAGATATACAGCGCTATATGCAGTCTATACTAAGGGGGCTTGAAACAGAGCTTAGAGATAATATTAGTTTAGAGAAAGGTTTTTAAGAGACATGGAGGTAACTCAACTGACCCAAAGTGGTAAAAGAGTAAAATGGTTACAACTTGGAGAGAGGGAGGAAAGAAGAGGGAGAAATATAAATGCTTGCCAGATGCCCTACACTGGTACAGTGTCAGGCAGAAGTGGTTCAACAGTGAGCAAGTCTGACATGGTCTCTGCCCGCACTGAACTTAATGTACTGGAAGATACTCACTACTCAGTAGTTCATATACAGTGCAATAGTTCAAAAAGAACTACTGGAGTGCGGTCTAAATGAACTGGAGAACCCAGGTCTTTCTCCTGAAAGACCCCATGAAGTCCCAGCAAAGTGATACGAGGTCTTTCCAGCCCACCATCTAAAACTGCAACCCTTCCCAACTCTCCCTAACTCCCTTCACTGTCTTGTTTTCCTCCACAACACTGATTACTTTCTGATAAACCATGGGGCAGTAAGTACCACAGAGTTTTCTTGTGTTTACTGATGGAACCTAGAAGAGTGCTTGACACAGGGAAGGCACTCAAAAAAAGTCTTTGTGGAATAAACAGGACTGCAGTTAGGAAGGAGTAGGGCAGGGAACTGTGTTCATTACAAATCTTTTTCTGTGCTATTTGATTTTTAAACTATGGATCCTGTCTTACAAAAAATATATCTTTAACTATGAAGGGAAAGAGGCTTAGGAGGGTAGCTAACAGAAAATGTGGGATCAAAAGAGGATTTCAACTTAAAATAGGAGGGAACTAAGGGTTTTTGCATGCTGACAGGAAAGATCCAATAAAGAAGAAGCACACCTAGGAAGGAATTGTAAATAGTATGATGTTTCTGAGACAGGAGAGGGGGTGCAAAGCCTGACTGGTGGCACAGGTGACCTTAGATGACGGGAAGGGCAGCCTCCCTCCTCAGAGCAGGAGAAATGTCACACACAAAACTGGTGTAACTGTTGATTTGTTGTATTAGTGGCGGGAAACCTGGGGAATTCCCATCTGAGTTTCAAATTTCTCTTGAAGCAGAAACAAAGGTTAGAGGTATGTGCCACTCAGTGATGGGGGCCTGTTCTGAGAACTGCGTCTTGGGCGAGCTCATCATTGTGCGGACCTCAGAGAGCAAACTCACACAAACCTGGACGGCGCAGCCTGCTACACGCTAGGCCGTATCACATGGCCTACCACTCTATAGGGGAGGAAAAATGATTTTTCTTGTCCTTTTGGGTTTTGGCTGAGACATCCCCATAATAAAAGATTAATAGGAGAAAAATAAAAGTTTAGTAACAGGTGTACCTCCTGTATACATGGGAGAAACCCAGAAAAACTGAGTAACTTGCAAAATGGCCCAAAACTACCATCTTAAATAACATCATTAGATGAAGACACAAGAAGATGTTGGGGTGGGGGTGTCCATTATGGGAGGCTACCTGGAAAAGCATAGTAAACAACGGTAAGGTTGTTAGCAGGTTTGCAATTTCTGTCTTCTGCATTGGTAAGCGTTTCCACAGATAAGAGTCATCCCCTTATACATGGCCTTTGTTCTTGCAAATGTAAAGGTCTTTTATCAAGGGTAATTTCTAGCTGGTTTTCAGAGCTGCTTCCAAGGCTGCTGTTTCCTAAAATTAACCAGCATAAAATAACCCCTATGCCACAGGCATTTTGGGATCACAAACTCTGTTCTCCTATAGCTCCTAGGCTATAAACCTGTACAACATGCTGCTGTACTGAATACTGTCGGCAACTGTGACACACTATTTCTGTAATGCGCTGTGCTACAGCCTTATGATGGGTACTGTGTTGCTAGGCAAAAGGAATTTTTTAGCTCTGTTGTACTCTTTTGTGACCAATGTAAATGCAGTCACTGACAGAACCATCATTAAGCAGCACATGACCATGTATGAAGAAAGTGGGTTCTTATGGAAAAGGTACAGAAGTAGAGGTTTGAGTAGAGGTTGGGAATAACTAATCCAGAGCAGCTCTACAGCCACATCTGGTAGTAGAGCAGGTTGAGGGAGGTGATCAACTAGTCCAGTGCTAATTAGTCCCACTGAAAATCTTTCTTCAGCAGCACCTGGCTGCTCAGGGGCAGGTTCTAAGGGAGAGCTTCATCCAGGGATTTTATGGCTCCATCAATTTCAATTTATGACAAACAGAGGCGAGTGATTTTACAGTACTGGCAAGAGTAAAAAAGAAATAAAAAACCATGGAATTAAGCTTTATAAAGAAGGGAGACTGGGGGTGAGGGGCTCGAATAAAAGGGCCAGTGAATTGAAAGTCCCAGTGAGGAAGAAGACTAGTGATGGAAGTTAAACAAGCAAACTGCAAGACAGCCTTAACCCATGACTTCGGCAGTGGAGTCCTACGTGTTCAAAGGAATGGCTGTAGGTGTGTGTGGCTGAGGAGAAAGTGAGACAATCAAGAACCAAGAGGCCGAGGCATTTGGTGATTATTCATGTTAATCCCATGGTGTTAGGCCAAGCAAAATGTGAGAAAAAACTGGGCCAGGATGGTTGTTAGAAAACTTTACAATTGGTAACTCCAAAAAACTCAAAACTGATTCACAGATTTTTAAAAAAATGATAAACAACATCCCTAGTCCCCCGCACAAGAACAACACCGGATGCAAAAGATCAAAGCACTTAGAGGCAATATTTTATATACCACAGTTTCACTTTATTACTCAAATACTTTCCATTTTAATGCAGATATAAATGTTATGTCTCAATAAACTTACTCAGGTACTTCTTGTAGGATAAAAAAATTCAAAGCAACTGCCCATAGGCTTAGACCCCTCATTCCATGTTAGAATATCACAACTAATCATAAAATCTACTTGCAAGCCCTTTTAGTTAACCATGTGTGACAGAAAAAAAAAAAGGTAAAATAAACTCTAAGAATGGTGTTCCCAATGTAATCATAATTTGGTACTAGTTTCCATAATAACTAAAATCTTTTATTTTACTCTAAGAAAAGACACTTACGCTGTAGAAATCCCTTAAGGTCGTCAATGTACCTTTTATAGGACTGTGGATTAGACATATCGAATGAATACTCCAACGCTGACACTGGTTTTGGAAAAACCGTAAGTCCTATAAAGAGATAAAGGAAAAAGGGGAAAATTAACTGTAGCAAATTTCCTTCTCTCTTCCCTCCTACCCCTAAAACACATATCTCATAAGTTACATGGAAATTTGTCATCATAGATAGCTTAAGATTACGGGGAACTTCCCATTTCTGACTATGAAGGTCAACACCTACAGCAAAAGAATCTCAAAATCACCCCACACCAATTAGGAACTTTCATAAATCTGTTGGCTACAATTAATTATAATTACTCTGTTCCTTAAAGAGGCAAGTTTTACTTTGTACTTTCTTTTTTATTTTTTAATTGTTCAATTACAGTTTACCTTGTATTTTCTATATTCATTTTTCTATCAAATATTTTAGGTTTTGTCAATTTGCCAATAATATATGGAGAAAAATTTTAGCAAATCAAATCTCAGCCCTTCTGTCATTCAAACAGCTGTATGGAAACATTCATAAAGGAAGCTCACCTTACTCAGTGAACGAGACCCAGAGAATTTTACCTCTGTGGTTAAATGTTCTTCCTTCAACAATAAACACCTCTATAAAATGTGGTTCTCACTCTGGCTGATGTGGCTCAGTGGGCTGATCGCCAGCCTACAAACCGAAAGGTTGCTGGTTCGATTCCCAGTCAGGGCACATGCCTGGGCTGTGGGCCAAGTCCCCAGTTGGGGGCATGTGAGAGGCAGCTGATTGATGTTTCTCCCCTTCTTTCTCCCTCCCTTCTCCTCTCTCTAAAAATGAATAAATAAAATCTAAAAAAAAAAATGTGGTTCTCTTGTACTGAATTTGGAGTATAACCACCAACAATTTCATAACAGGAGTCCACACTCATGTATATAGTACACGTTCTACGAGTTTATTAACAGAAAACGTAAGCATATTTATCTGTAAGAAACATAACCGGGCTTCCAACTTTAATATAATCATTCCTCATTTAAAAAGCATTAGATTTAGATGATTATTTCAGCTTTGCAAAAAGGCTTAAAAACAATCCTAAAATTTTCCCTAGCCTCTAAACATTCCTCATTGCTAAGTTATTAGAAATATGCCTTGCACTGAATCTAAAAATATATACAAATAAAAAGTACTGTTTTAGTTTCACTAGAATTGCTGCCTATGGCCATCCATTTCTTTTTAAAGCATATTCAGTTTCTTTTAAGCCATAAATACCTGCCTGTGTTGAACTGTATGGCTCTTGAGCTAAACTAGATCCACTGCTACCCAAATACGATGAAACAACGGTCCTAAACAGCAGAGCAAATCTCATTCTACATGGGGCACAAATGAGCTCAGGATCCAACTCTGCATTCACCTACCGCAACACAGCAGATCACTTGAATTTGTATGATCTCATAAGGCCTCTTTTTTTAACCACTCCACCCACAGAAAGTTACTATAAAATCAGTAGTAACTTACTTTTTAATAAAAGTATTTAATGCAGTATAGACAAAAACAAAAAAAAGGGGGGCCGCTAATAAATCTGACCAAAAGGAAGCTCACAGAGTGATGTGATCATAAGCTCCTAACTGGGCAGGTCATGGTCCACCTCAGGCCTGTAACTTCTCTGCTAAAAGGTCACCTTTGCCTTAAGCAAGCCCTGTCCATTGTTTCTGTGTATCCAGCTAACGAACCTTTCAAATGCCTTTTTCAGACTCCTTCAGAGAATAGCACCCTCAAGAGAGCAAATAATCCTGTCAATAATTTTAACTCTCCTGTAATCCAATCCCTGGAGGCTTGCTTTCTCTCCCCTTCCTGTCCTCTTCCTTACATTCCCCCTTTAAACTGCAAACTCTTTCTGGGGAGCATCTGAGATCTTGCTTCCCAGCAACATCATCAGTTTGACTCAAACTCTTATCAAAATTCTCTCAAGGTCTGGACATTTCTTAGGTGGACAGTAGAAATAAAACCTCTGACCATCCCATATATGAAAGGACAATCTGCACAAGTATGACAGTTTGTTTTTCTTTAGGTTTTATAGCAGGAACAAACCGTATTATACTGCAAGTAAAAAAGTAACAGAGTCAAGGCAGCTTGCATGTACCTGTAAAAACACCTACCTTTTAAGAAAAACCAAATACAAAATATGCAGATTTCTAAATTAATTTTAAAGAAAAACAAAAAATCTGTTACATTTACAAACTGCATTCCTTTACATGCCTAATTTCTAAGAGAATTTAAAAAATAATTTACAAAAATTTGTATGAATGTTAAAACAATTTCTGACGCCAGTTTCTTCTGAGGTCGCACAGCAGTGCTCCTGGAGCCCTGACTCCTGTGATCTAACAGCCCATTTGAAATTCTTACGTAAAAAAGTCCACAGCAGGACAGTGCAGTGTGGTCGTATTTTTCACACAGCAGAATAAAGATCTCAGCTTACCCCACACCGAGATCATCCCCAGAATGTGAGGACTATAATAACTTATCTCTTTCCAATTTCAACCACTGGGGTACGAGTGTGTGTGTGTCTGCAGGGCTGTGGATAGGCAGTACGTGTGTGTGATACATACACACACACTCTCCAACTTGAAGCTAGCAATTATTTTACTGGGTACAAATGTATTGAAATAATGGTCATTGTTAAAAAAAAAAAAGACAAAAGAAACTTAAGACCATGCAAGTAGAAGAAAAACAAAAATGGCCCACAATCCATTCATGAAGAGAAAAATAATGTTTAACAAACTAATGTATACACATTTAATATTATACATACATAAGAATGTGCACATATTCACTAATGATACATTAAGAACCACAATACACTTGGTAAATCATTTTAAGGAACTCAGTTTAAAACTGTGTAGTTAAATATGTTAAACATATTTTATTGCTTATATTATTCATGCTATTATAAACAGTTTAAAATTTCTGAAATAGATCAGATTATATTCAATGGTAATTACATAACTGCCATAGTAAGAAAAATAATTATTGTCTTAAAATTAGTCTAAGTTGAAAGAAAATAGCTACAATGAGAGACGTAGGAAAATTAGCATGGAGCTAGTCTGATACTCGGTCAAATAAATTGAAAGGGTTAAGAGTTATTCATGATGTTTGGGCAGGTATTAGCTGCAAACAGAGGAAAAGCCATTAGAAAACATAGCTCTAAGAAAAAGTAGGTAGGGAAATTGGCTGTTTGACTCCTGACAGGGCTCACAAAGTCCATGCAGTGAACAAGGCTATATCTAGCTCCAGGTTCCTGTCCTGGCACTACTAACATTGTGAACTGAGTAATTCTTCGTTGTGGCAGGTTGTCCTTTGCATTGTGGATATTTATTTAGGAACACGCCTGGCCTCTATTCAGAGTAGCGCCACTCCAATGTGACAACCAAAAATGTCTCCAGACATTTCTGAATGGCCTTTGGAGGGCAAATCAATGCTGGATGAGAACCACTGCTTCAGACAGAAACCTGTTAGATTCCCACCCTCCCTGCTACCCAGACCCCATTCCTCCATGTACAGACTTCCACTTCTATTGTCTCTAGAAGTTGTTCACATCTGGGGGAATACACACTAGGTTCTGGCGTATTATTGTCTTACTTCTATAAAAATAGCCGGCACCTTGAAGACAAGAGCCATGCCCAACAATGAAGGCAGAGCTGGCATTTGAAGACTGTTTCAGCTCTAGCTGGGTAGCTCAGCTGGTTAGAGCACTGTCCCGATGCACCAAGCTTGCGGGTTCAATACCCGGGTGAGGGCACATACAAGAAGCAACCCAATGAATGCGTAAATAAATGGAACAACAAATCGATGTTTCTCTCTCCTCCCACCCGCTTCTGCCCAGGGTGGAGGGGATACAGCAGGGAAAAAAATGGGACAACTGTAATAGCATACTCAATAAAATATACAAAAAAAGATGGTTTCAAAAATAAATAAATAAAACCAGAAGGAAGACAATGTGATTTAAACAATGTTCCAATTAAGATTTTTTTCTGTACTAAAGTATGTTCTCCAGTATTCTGATCTTCCCCACTTAAGATTATTAATAAAGCAGAATGAAACACATTAAGGGTACATTCATTTTATTCTCTATTGATGTATCATTATTTAATATTTCTTACCACTTCCATACTAAGCAATTAAAAAAACAATTAAGTATGTATTTTATAAGACCAAGGCTCTAACCTGAGCTAGAGCCAAAATATATACTTTATAAGTAAAGTAACTCAGGACAAACTGAAACAGCTACATATATTCATAAAAGCCATTCATATCTATAAATACATTAGTCAAATTTGGCTTTACTGTAATTCTCATTATTCATTTCTGCTTACTCTTGGCAAAGGACACAAGATTTATCAGCCCAGTATGTAAATATTAAAGGCCTTTGTATCAGTATGTAAATATTAAAGGTCTTTATATCAGTATGTAAATATTAAACAATTAACAAAATCAAAACTTTCACATTACCTAAGGCCAAGGTTTAACAATCTTTTATCTGCTATGTAAAACAATTGTGACGAAGCTACAAAAACCATGACAACGGTAAGTCAATTACCTGGACTAGAAATCTGGTCGCGATATTTTGGAACCTCATCATTCAGAGTCTGAAGCATAACCCACATTGTGAATGTGAAGAGTGTCGCCAGGAACCCATAAAAGACTAAGTAGAAGAGCAAGATCAAACCTGTAGAAGAAAATAAAACTTATGAAATTTGGAGATATAAACATACATTGTGTGTGCATGTGTCCAGATTTAAAAAAAACCAAACCAACCACTGCAAGACCAGGATGTCAAGCTCTGCCATGCACACAGCCAAACATCTCCAAGTTCAGAATATGAATTTGCCCAAGCAAGGATTATTTCAGCAAGGGGGCACCCACCCATCCTGTGAGCCCTCCTCTCCTCTAATACTTCCAGGTATTAGCTTCTACAGAACATACTCTGGTTCAAGGTCAGGTCTTTAAAATTCCAGCACATGGGGGGAGTGTTTCCCAAATTGGACTTGATGACCTCCAGAAAGATAAAAGATGATTTTAAGTGGGACAAACCCAATCTGTACATGTTCCTTTAAGTGGTAAAAAGAATTAGTACATCAACCCCATATTTCACAGTAATTATATGCATAAATTTAAGTGTTAAAAAGTTGAGTCGATTTAAAGAATACCCAGGAAATGTACAGAAAGGCAAATCATGAAGATGGTATTCAAGGAATAACGTTTAGGAAACACTGGTCAAGTCGAAGCTCATGCGAAAGTGAAGAGACGTCAAACCGGAAGCAAGCACGTCAACCAACGGGCCTTTACAACTCTACTGCTAAGCACAGAGCACGAGCTGGCAGATGCAAATCTCAACGTCAAGGGCTGAATCTTTTCCCTTCGCAATCTGAAAACACCATGACTGGTCTATCCTAGGTGAATAACTTTTTTTTTTTTTTTGGATAACATCTAAAAATAATCATTTTTCTCAAATGTCTGTATTTGAAGTTCTAGTGGTCACCATCAAAATTACACAGAGTATTAAAATCACACATTTATAGTTAAATGTTTAAAAACTGATCAACAAATATTAAACAAATCCTCAGGAATAACAATAGTGAAGAACACAATTCCTCAGAGTTGAATTAACATCAGCTTTATTTCCCAGTCTTAAGACCTATCTTCTTGTTTCCTCAATCTACTCCTAGCAGAAGGGCTACAGCAGAGGTTCCTAATCTGAAGTCTACAGACTTCCTCATCCCTACTCTCCAGGGAAGTTTTGCATAGTAATATATTTCAAAATATGCCGCTCCCCCCGCCCCCGCCACGTGAACAACACTACTACATTCTTCTGATTCTCAAAAGACCTCATAACCCCAAAACAGATTTTGGTAAAAGCTAGGTAACTTTTATTTCTTAACTGCAGCCCAGGAAACTCTCTCTTTCTCCCCCTTTTCAAGTTAATGGGGAAAAATAGTTAAGGAAATTTCGTTTTAATTTAGACTAACATTCCCCCATCCCCACCCTATCCCAATTACCAGGAGGCCAAAATAGGGAGCGAGAGGACAGAAGGAGGAAAGGAGGAGAGCATGTCACCTTCAGACAGCATGGCTTCCCTACCCACACAGCGATCCTGTTGCAGGAAGAAAAGGGAAGACCAATCTCAATGAAGTGATCAATTAGCTATAGAAGGAAAAGAAACACATGTGAAGCTCAAAGGCTAGTTTAATGACATACAGGAGAGAAATGATTCTTTCAGACCTAGATGTTTGCAGGATTTATGGATAAAATCCTTCACCCAGTAGAACAGAGTGGACAAATATTGTACATAAACGTAATGAGTGTGGGCTTTGTTCCAATAAAACCTCGCACATAAACAGGTAGATTGAGGCCGGAGTAGTTTGTCAACAAATGCAGTATATATTAAACTGAAGAAATTCTAAACAAAAGTGCTAAGAGTTAAATTATTTAGCACTGTTTTTAAGTCATCTCAAATATTTTTATCATACTATTTTCAAAACTTCATTTTAAACTCCCATAAACACAGTTACAGAGCAAATAAACATACAGTAAACATGAACAAGCTGTATCCAAATGGTCTCTAAAAAACCATTACACAAGGGAAAAAGTGTTCCAACTTCCTATAGAGTTAGGTTCATAAAACGGATACACAAATTAATAGCCATGTCCCAAATCTGATGCCATATACTAGTGCATTAAGTTAACTGAGTGTATGAACAAGTAAGTAAGTAAGTCATTTCCAGCACTGAAGTGAGCTTTTCCTAATTTAAAAAAAAATTTTTTTTTGCTGAGACACCCAAATCTAACATTTAAAAATTAAAACCCATCTATCTCAATTATAAATCTCATACATGAAATGACAGTAACACTTAACCTCCTCTCCCCTGCTAAGGGGAAAAAAAAAACCCAGAAAATAAAAACAGAAATTGTAAATTGCTACTCTTACAGGGGTAAACGCATTAGATACTCAGATGCAGTTTCCTGATGGGCTTAACACAATGACGGAACTCCAACTGGAGGCATCCCGGGTTAGCAAACGGGTAGTGCAGACAGAACTGTTTAATGTGCCACGTCTGCCTCAGTGCTAGTAACTGAAGGCAGGAAATAATAAATGAAGCCTAAACTGTGCTTACATTACTGATGTTCCCTAGCTTAAAATCCGTCAAGAATTTCCTTATATCATTAACCAACTAAAGGAAAATGGACTAAAATTGAGAAGAAACATCAGTACTTTAAATAGTCTGAAGTCAACAGAATCATAACCAAAGATGTTTACTCAAAATAAATACCAAAAAGTTTCATGCTGTAATTACAATGTTGTTCTAACAGTATAGAGGCCAAACAATCCTACCGCTACATTTTCACTCTCAGATCTAAGGCACAGAACAAAACTGCCAAACGACTAAAAACTTCTGCCTCTCCCTAAAACAGGGACTGATAGATACTTCCTGTCCCTCTTCCTCTCTGTTCCTTGAGAATCCCGTTTTCTAATCCTTCTCCTCTCTCTGCTCTTGTTTGGCGAGGGGACAGGTCCTAAGGACAGATGCAGCAGGAGGCCATGTAGTAGGGTGGTAATATGCATGGGCTATGCTAGTCAGATTTAGGCTCAAATCCTGGCCTAACCACTTTGTCTCATCTCGGAAAAAAGGGAGTAATAATAGTATTTAATTAATTTACATTATGGAAATGAAAATAAAAGTCCAGGGATTTGATGACATAAAAAGAAAAATATTCAGGGGGACAAAGGCCAACAAACTAGAAACATTTTTGGAATGATGCTGCAACTAGGCTTTAAGGCTAAACTTAAGGCTTAAAGTCTAATCTACTCAATTGCATTTTACTCTCAAAAATGTTTTAACAAAGTTTGATTCATGTGGGCTCTTCAGCAACAAGGATTTGGCCAAGATTTACCCTATGTCACCCATGGGAAAGAAAAATAGGTTGTAGTGTCTAGTCACTCCCTTTCAAACACACCTAGGTGTCTGACAATTCAGTTCTGGTACCAACCACCTAGAGTAGCACAGATGCTACTAATTCAGGGCTCAGTCCTCCCAGGAATGCCCTTACTTCTGATGCCACCCAAACTTCTAAGCAACTGGTTTACCAATCTGAGAGGTTCCCACTATCCCACAGGTCTGATTCTTCACTAGAAGACTCAGAACTCAGGAAAGAACTATACTTAGGATTACAGTTTTATTAGCAAGGATATACAAAGGGTGAGGTCTGGGAGGGAACGCAGTTTCTATGCCTGCTCCTGAGATGAAGGCATACCAGCCTCTCAGCACATCCATGTGCTCTCCAACCTTGAAGCGCCACTAAGTTTCAGTATCCACAGTTGTTACTGAGGTTTTATTAAGTAGGTATGACTAAATCATTGGCCACGTGATTGACACCAATCTCTAGCTCTCTCCTCTACCCTCCCTGGGGGTCAGGGTTAGCTCCAAATCACATGATTGGTCCCTCTGGGTACCAGCCCCCATGGAACCTATCTAGAAGTCCACTATGTGTCATTGTATTACCATAAAAAAGACACCCCCGTCACCCTAGCACCCCTCTGTGCTAGGAACCTGGGACAAAGACCAGACAAACTATTATATAACACCAGTACACATACCCTGGAGGGTGGGGGTGGGGTGTCATTAGGCTTCATAAAGGCCTGCACATACACACCCACTCGACGCACTTTGAGATCCTGTGATCTGACTCCCTACTACAGATCTCCTAGCTACCTGAGGGTGCCTAGAAACTAGAAAGACTGTGCCTCTCCTCAGGGAATTTTTTCTCACTAGAACCTATGTCCACTTGGTAAATAAATTAGCATTTCGTTCACAGTTTAAAACATTTTAAAGCAGGCTGGTATATCTCTCCACACCATGCCCCTCTCCTTTCTTGGAGAGTGAATAAAAACTTTACTCTACACTTTCTTCTCTCTGTGAATTCTTTCACAGCCCACGTCACCAACCGCCCTAACATTTTGGTGGCATGTACAGGGGCATTGTCTGTTTTTCCTTCTCCTCTGGCCCCCTGAGACTTGTGACTAGGAACGCAGTGGGCAGCAGAAGCTTGACCTGGACTAACCCCCTAGCCCTGTCTCTGGAGGTTCAGAGAGGACTCTAATTCTTCGTCACTCCAGACTCTGCAGACAGCCTCCTCCTCACCTATCTTCACGGTCAGAGACTGGACTGGAAATTGCTGGAAGCAAGAACAGAACTAACCATTCCCTATAGCCACAGGTGGAAGATAACAATGGAACAAACTGCAGACTCGTGTTACAACACCCCAGTAGCCCAGGGACACACAACAACAAACCCCCCTCATCTTTTTTTAATCCAATGAAAGCTCAAAGCTCCAAAAAAAAATTTTTTTTAAAGTAGAGGCAAGTATAATTTTTTTAAGTCAATTACGGACTTCCGGTCAGGATGGAGGTATAGGTAAACATGTTTTGCTTCCTCACACAACTACAGGAAAAGTACTAGACTATAGAACAAATATCACCCAGATTTGTCAGAAAATTGAGCTGCATGGAAGTCTGACAACTAAGGATTTAAAGAAGTTACATTCATCCAGATGGGTAGGAGGGGTGGAGGTGCAGAGGCATGGGGATGCAGAGAGGCATGGAGAAACAGGCAGTCACGTATGCACGTGTGGTAGATAAAAGTCAGGAGGGATACCCTGGAAGTGAGTGATCCCAGCCCTAGACCAGACCACCCAGCCCAGGGTTCCAGCACCAGGAAAATAAGCCTCCAGAACTTCCAGCTATAAAAGCCAGTGGAGGTTGGGGCAGTGGATGAAACGGTAGGATTTTCAGAAGACACCTCTTAAAGGGCATGCAAAGGTCTCAGGACTTAGGCAGACCTACCTGTTCTGGGATTCAGCACCAGGTCAACAGCTGGAAGGGCACAAATGGCATATACTGAGAAAGTGAAGTGACTGGCAACAGGGCAAAAGCCAGGGAATAGCTTTCTCCCAGGCAAATCTCCAGAGGTCAGGTAGTGGCACTGTCCCCTCTGCGAGGCCTCCCCCATACAGAGCCACAAAGTGGTGAAATGGGGTGCCTCACCCTGCTGATTAGCTACGGCTCCGCCCCACACAATTTATGGCTGCCTTTTCTATATAATAGGTCACGCTACTAAAGCAGTCAAAGCAGCTCTACCTAACACACAGAAACAAACACAGGGACGCTGCCAAATTGAGGAGACAAAGAAATATGGCCCAAAAGAAAGGACAGAACAAAACTCTAGAAAAAGAACTAAACAAAGTGGAGATAAGCACCAGATCAGAGGCAGAGTTCCAAACAATGGTTATCAGGATGCTCAAAGAACTCATTTGACCCAGGCAGAATGAAGGTTGCATTAAGTGAAATAAAGAAAAATCTACAGGGAATCCACAGTGGAGTGGATGAAGCTGAGAATCAAATAAACGATTAGGAACGTAAGGGAGAAAAAAGCATTCAATCAGAACAGCAAGAAGAAAAAAGAATTTAAAAAAACAAGGATAGAATAAGGAGCTTCTGGGACATCTCCAAACATACCAACATTTGAATCATAGGCGTGCTAGAAGGAGAAGAGGAAGAGCAAGAAATCAAAAACTTATTTGAAGAAATAATAAAAGGAAAGCTTCCCTAATCTGGCAAAGGAAATAGACATACCAGTCCAGGAAGCACAGAGAGTCCCAGTGTGGACCCAAATAGGACCACACTATAACACATCATAATTAAAATGCCAAAGGTTAAAGATAAAGAGAGAATCTTAAAAGCAGCAAGAGAAAAGCAGGGAGTTACCTACAGGGGACTTCCTATAATGCTGTCAGCTGATTTCTCAAAAGAAAC
Organism: Mormoops blainvillei; assembly: GCA_004026545.1. Classification (NCBI taxonomy): domain Eukaryota; kingdom Metazoa; phylum Chordata; class Mammalia; order Chiroptera; family Mormoopidae; genus Mormoops; species Mormoops blainvillei. Next base: position 15,774 of record PVJD01010069.1, read on the forward strand.
TTTGAAGGCAAGAAGGGACTGGCAAGAAGTATAAAAAGTGATGAAAAGCAGGGACCTACGACCTAGATTATTCTATTCAGCAAAGCTAACGTTTAGAATGGATTGGCGGATAAAGTGCTTCCAATACAAGGTAAAACTAAAGGAGTTCATCATCACCAAGCCACTATTATATGAAATGTTAAAGGAACTGTATAAGAAAAAGATGATCAAATCTATGAACATGAAAAAGGCACCAAATTCGCAACTATCAACAACTGAATCTAAAAAACTAAGCAAACAAGCAGAATAGGAACAGAACCATAGATATGGAGATCATTTGGAGGGTTACCAGCGGGGAGTGGGAAAGGGAAGAGGGGGGGAAAGACGCAGAGATTAAGAAGTACAAATTGGTAGTTACAGAATAGCCATGGGGATGTTAAGAACAGTATAGGAAATGGAGTAGCCAAAGAACTTATGTGCATGCTGGAGGGAAGGGGGGTACCGGGTAGAGGGGGCCAAAGGGGGAAAAACTGGCACAACTGTAATAGCATAATCATAAAATATATATTTTAAAAAGTAAATTATATGGAGAAGTTTAAAATCCTCTGTATAATCTGAATTTTTAAAAATAACTTTTTATTGAGGTATAATTCGCATTCTATTGACCTATGAGTAGAATTGCTAGGTCATACAATAACTCTACATTTAGCCTTTGAGAATAAGTGCCAGGCTGTTTTCCAAAGCAGTTGAACATTCTACATTCCCACCAGCTACACACCAATTTCTCCACTGCCTTATCAACACTTCTTACTGTCTTTTTGTACAGCTACCTTAGTGGATATGATCTGCATTTCCCTAATAGCAAATGATACTGAGTATCTTTTCATGACCTTATTGGTTATTTGTATCTTCTTGGAATAACTGTCTACTCAGATCTTTGGCCCATTTTTATTTTGGGTTATTTGTGTTTTTATTTTAGTTGAGTTCTAAGAGTTCTTTACATATTATAGATATAAGCCTCTTATCAGCTAGAAGATGTACAATTATTTTCTCCCTTTCTGTGGGTTGTGTTTTCACTTTCATGATAATGTCCTTTAAAGCAAAAAAGTTCTTAATCTTAATCAAGTCTAATTTATCTATTCATTCTTTGGTTGCTTGTGTTTTTGGTGTCCTATCAAAAACACTATTGCTTAGCCCTGTCCTGTGTGGCTCTGTTGGCTGGGTGTCATCCTGCAAAGTTAAAGGTCATGGTTTGATTCCTGGTCAGGGCACTTGCCTAGGTTGTGGGTTCGGTCCCCAGTCAAGGTGTGTACAAGATGCTAACTGATGCTTCTCTCCCTCTCTCTAAAAATAAATAAATAAAATCTTAAAAAACAAAACAAAAAAAACCACCAATGCTTAATTGTCATGGAAACTTGCATTTGTTTTCTTCTAAAAATTTTATGTTCTAGCTCTTAATTTTCTTAAACTAATGAGTATTATTTATATCATAAAAATATATGTATATATACATGCAATCAAATTTTATATTTATTAAAACTATGATGTTATAAAAAGATTAAAGAAGATTAAATAACCTGCCCAAGATTAACCTACCAGTAAGAGAAATACGCAGACCAGTACTTCTCTGTGTGGTACCTTACCTGGCCTGCTCTCCCTAGAAGCCTCAAGACATTACCTTTTGTAATCAAAACTCTCATTCTCTGAAAAATATTTCAAGCATTCTGTGGTACTCGAGGTGACAGAAATTTACATAGAATAAAATTATCCTAAGTGTCAGACTCATAAACGGAGAATTACAGATATCAAGTGTTAGGGGGAAAACACAGGAAGAATGAACTGACTCTAGCAGGGAGAGGAAGGACAGGAATCTCATCAGAGAAGACCTCCCAGAAACAAGCGAGTTGGCTCACCAAAGGTGGAGAACAGGAGCTGTATACCTAATACAAAATAATATTGAATGTAAACTGTAACTTCAAAATTTTAAAATAAAAGAAAATTTAAAAATAAATAAAAGGAAAGCAATGATATGAGTATGAATTTTAAAAAATTAAAACTAAAGAACAGGAGGGGGCTCTAGATCAAAAGTGGCATGATCAGATGATTCCACAGCAGGAGCAGCCCGGCCAGTAAACTGTGCTCCTGCTCCAAATACGTACACGGCCTCTGGTGCCAAACAGCTAGGAGCAGTGGCAGCCACATCTACTCTGAAGTGGGAACAGGAAACATGGGGCTTAGGCTGAAAGAGTGGCCAAGGTCCTAGGTGGGTTGCTAAAAAACCTAAAGGAGTAGAGTCTCCACATCTAGACCAGCTCTTGGCTACAATATATGCTACCTCCATCCCCAATGCTGAGACAGGGAAGTCTAAACACAAAGCGGAGGAGCACAGAACCAATAATTACAGAATATTTGAGAAAAAAACTAATCCAACAAAGTAAACTCAACAAACAAAGTAGCACCTTAAAAAATTGCATTATTATAGTAAATAGAGCAAGGGAAAGGTAGAAGTCTAAGTATAATTAAAATATAGAGTAGAAGGTGAAATAATGATTTAAAAAAAAAAATCAGCCTTCATATTTTGATTATTAAAATTTAAAAAATGTAGTAGATAAGCTGAATTAGAGAAGAGTCAGATTTTAAAAGTTCAGATACTTATGGAATTAGAAAGGCAAACCAAAGACTGGGAGAAAATTTTTGTAAAACACATAACCAACAAAGAACTTACTAGCATCTAGAATACATGAAGAACTCTTAGAGCAACACATTTTTATTCTTTTTTAATAGGCAAAAGATTCGAACACAAGCTTCACCAAGATGTAAAGTTGGGAAAAATAAGCTCATGAAAAGGTGCTCAATATCATTAATCATCAAGGAAGAACAACTGAAAATCACCATGAGCCACCACTGCACGCTCACCAGCACACTACAAATTTCAAAGACCGTCAATCCCAAGCCATGGCCCAGGAGTGGGGCAACTGAAACTCCTACGCTCCTAGTGGGAATGCACCAAAACACAACACAACACAAAGCCACTTTGTATAACATTTTGACGTTTCGAAAAGTGAGCAACATGCACCTACGATAGGATCCAACCAATACTTTCCTAAATATCTGACCAAGATAAATGAGAGCATATGTTCACAGAGGAAAGATATATGAATATTCACAGATGCTTTATTTGTAATCACTACAAACTGCAAACAATCCAAATGCACACTGACAGATGAATAAATTCAGCTATGTCCATACATGAACTATTTCTCAAAATAATTATGCTGAATGAATGAAGTCAGCCCACCCCTCCTAAGAGTCCATGATTCCTTGTATTTAAAATTTTGAGAAGGCACAAACCAAAGTGTCAAAAAGCAGATCTATTTTTGTCTGGAGACTGGGAAAACAGAAAGAGATGGGTTACAAGGGGTCAAGACGGAATTTTGGGGGGTGATGAATACGAAGGTATTCTACAACACTGGGCCAAAAGACAGACAGGGAATGTACGTCTGAAAACTGTTGGGATGTAGGGGACAGAACCACGATATCAACAAATCTAACAGAAATTCCACCAGAAAAGAGGAGGGGAAAGAATGATCAAAGAAATATTAAATTCTGTATTTAGATCAGCAAAAATTGAAAAATACTGGAAGACATCCTGAACCTTGACATAAACAGAAGAAATTTCAGAACACCAAAACTAAAGAGAAAATTTCATAAAGCTTCTAAAAACATAAAACAGGTTACCTAAGGCAGAGAAATATGACATAGCAGATCTTATTAGGCAAAAATAAAACAATATGTTCCAAACTGAGAAAAAATCATTATAAACTAAAATAGCAATCAACCAAGTAAACAAAAGAACATTTCCAGACATACAAGGACTCAGAATTACCACCCTCAAGAACTGGTCCTGTAATACAAAAAAGAAATAATTGAAGAGGAATAGCAAAACATTGCTAACCAAAGTATCCTCAAACAAAGCAAGGGAGAAATAAAATAAAATACATAATGGAAAACTACAAGCAGTAATTAAAAATATATCTCAGACAGAATCAAATAGATCTCAAAAATCCTAAGCAGAAAAAAGTAAGCTCAAAGTGATACATATCACTTGCTTAAATTTAAAACACTCAGTTACAGAAATCTATAAATATATGTAATACAGAGTATTTTTAAATGGGCAAGAAACATACAAAACAAATTCATAGTGATTACCTCTGAATAAGGGAGGAATTGGAATTTCTTTCCATATCAGATCTGAGGAATAAACGACACACGATAACTTTCACTGATTCCAACTGCACAATTCCAATGAATGTTGACTACTGTATAACCTGTGAAACCACCACTACGCTAAAAACACAGAGCACTTCTATTGCCTCCAAAAGACTCCTCGTGCCCCTTTGCAACTCCTACATCCTTCAACTTTTAGAAGTCAGCCAATGATCTCCTAAAAGTTAAAATTTTAAATCTGTTTAAATTTTAAAACAAACGAAAATCTGTAAATAGTATAATAGGAATAATTTAGTAGTAGTCAAAAAAATTTTAAGAAATTCTCAAAGTAGGTTTAAAAAATCCACTAAATGCTACTTATAAAAGAAAACTTAAATTAAAACATATAACAGTTGAAAATAAAGTAGGTCTCAAAAATAAATGTAGATGTGGCATATTTTTACTCTAAGCAAACTACAGTTCAAGTCAAAAAGCATTATGGAAAACAGTATGGAGTTTCCTCAAAAAAATAAAAATGGCACTGTCTTTGACCCAGCAATCCCACTTCTGGGAATATATCTGAGAAACCTGAACATAATTTGAAAGAATATATGCACCCCTATCTTCACTGCAGCATTATTTACTATAGCCAAGATCTGGAAATAGCTCAAATGCCTTTCAGTAGATGAGTGAATAAAACAGCTGTGGTATATTTACATAACGGAATACTACTTGGACACAAAAAAGAAGGAAATCTTACCTTCTGCAACAGCAAAGTAAAATAAGCCAGTCAGAGAAAGACAAATACCATACGATTTCATTTCTATGTGGAATCTAAAGATGAAAATAAACTAAAGAAACAGAGGCATGGATACAGAAAGGAGGGGTGGTTGGGGGCTGGATGAAAGAAGGTGAAGGGATTAAGCAAAAAATATATAGATATAGCCCTGGCTGGCGTGGCTCAGTGGATTTAGCACGGGTCTGCAAACCAAAGGGTCACCGGTTCAATTCCCAGTCTAGGGAACATGTCTGGGTTGCAGGCCAGGTTCCCAGTAGGGGGCACACAAGAGGCAACTACACACTGATGTTTCTTTCCCTTTCTCCCTCCCTTCTCCTCTCTAAAAATAAATAGAATACAAAAATACATATATAGATATAGATATAGATATAGATATAGATATAGATACAGCTACAGGTATCTCACAGACACAGACAACAGTGTGGTGACAGCCACAGAGAAAGCAGGTGAGGGAAGGTGGAGGTGGGCGAAGGGGGCGGGGGGAATCAATGGGGACAGAAAGGGACTTTGCTTTGGGTGATGGGCACATGGTACAGTGCGCAGATGATATTTTGCTGAGTTATACACTTGAAACCTGTGTGGTTTTGGAATCACTGTCACCCCAATAAATTTAATTTTAAAAAATTATGAAAAGCATTAACAAGGTGAAGATATCTTCTATCAATAAAATGTAAATTTAAAAAAAGACACAATACAACCTAATAGCCAAAAACCTTTATGATGCTAAGTGGCTAACAATATATAAAACAAGTACAATTACAAAATTCATCACAATCTCTTTACACAATCTTTAACATAATCTCTTATAGAAATCCACAGATCAAGTAAACAATACCAAAAGGACAGTATTTTTAAAACATAACTACCAGTGATCTAATATATGGAGAACATTGTTGTCATGAGAAAATATACTCTACAAACTTGGAACATTGTTCCCAAACTGACCATTACTTACATTACAAAAAATAAAAATATAAATACAAAAACAACAAACAAAAACAACAACAAAAAAAACCCTAAGGCCACATTCTCTAAAGTCAAACATATAACAAATTAAAATAAAAACTTACAAAAACAAACTTCTACATAATCCTTTCACTAAAAAAGACAACAAAACCTGAAATATTCATATTCCAAACAATAATGTAGTCAGAGCAGAACACAGAGGAAAATCCACAGCCTTACATGAATTCACCAAAAAAGCAAGTAAGACTAACATAAAAACCTGGTTTTTAATTCAAGACTAAAATAAATTCAACAAAGTGAGAGATTTAAGATAAAAGCACAAATTAACAGAAACAAATGCAAAAAAAACCCACACCCCATTACATTTGATTAATAAAACCAGCTTTCAATTAATAAATTTGAAAATAGATGAAACACATTTTTAATGAAAATAAACATTGTCAAATTAGAAGTTTTACAAAAAAATAAACAGATGCCCTGGTCGGCTAGTTCAATAATGCCAAGTCTGCAGGTTCCATCCCCGGTCAGGGCACACGAAAGAGTCAACCAATGAATACATAAATAAATGGAATAACAAATTGATGTTTCTCTCTTTCTCCCTCCTACCCCCAAAATCAATCAATAAAAAAGAAAAAAAATAAATAAACAGAGCTCTAATCTAAAAGAGACACCAGTCCAAATGGCTTAGTTGGCTCTCCCAATTTTCAAAGACTAGACTCTTTTTCTATACAAAACCTATTCCTTCCATATGTTCTGTAAGTTACCTAAATGGTTTTTATAAAGCTAGCACTATCTAGATACCAAAAGTGCACAGGCAGCACACAAATTTCTCACATTTATTTCAAGTACTTACATAGAGCTTATATACTACAGTGTGATAATGACACAGGACTGAAGATACAGATGAACAACAAAACATAATATCCGGGAAGAGATCCACAAAAAATAAGGTTCCACATGTAACAAAGTTGGCAATTCAAATCAGTGAGGTAATGATGGATCATTCAATGTATTTTGGGGTGATTAAGAACGGCCCACAAAAAATTGTTACATTTGTGATAACGTTAATTTATAACAAGTACAATTTAAAAAATAAAAAGAATTAAGAGACAAAAGAGAACAAAAAGATGAGTGAATGGCTGAAAAGAAATGGAAGCTGAGTAAACATAAAAATATGCTAGGGTGCAGCCGTGGCTGGTGTGGTTCAGGGGACTGAGTGCTGGCCTGCAAACTGAAAGGTCACTAGTTAGATTCCCAGGCAGGGCACGTGCCTGGGTTGTGGGCCAGGTCCCCATCTGGGGGTGTGCAAGAGGCAACCGATCAATGTATCTCTCACACATCAGTGTTTCCCTCTCTTTCTTCCTCCCTTCCCCCCTCTCTAAATAAATAAATAAAATCTTTAAACAAATATGCTAAGTTGCAGTTTTTAGAGAAATTGCAAATTAAATCGCTCAGATACCAGCATCCTAATATACTGGCAAAAATTTTAAAAGAATGATAATGTCCAATGCTCAAAAAGTTGATGGGAAACAGGTTCTTTTATCCACTGCTGGTGGGAGTAGAAATTGGTACAGCTTTCTTATAGGATAATCTATTAATAATAAAAATAAGCATATGCCACAAACTGCTGATTCCATTCCTCAGTATTTACCCTAAATAGTTGTACACTGCAGCAGTTTTTAAGAAAAATTTGGAAACAACCTAAATATTCATTATGAAGAAATACATGTATTTTGGACATATATCTCTACACTATAGAATACTGTGCAATGATTCGAAGGAATAAGATAAATCTAGTTTTACTGGCATGGTAACATGGCCACGACATATTAAGTGGGGAAAAAAAATAAAAACCAAAGCGAATTCTAGAACATACATTTTTCCTATTACTCATGTAAAAGTGGAAAATTACTTATTCCTATATCTTTTATATATAGATACACACACACACATATATAAATGGTAAAAAAAGGACTGACAGGAAAACTGACAAATAATCACTACCTGCAGAAAAGACTCCATGATTAGTGGAAGGCAATCAAGAGAAACATGAATGCATTCATGTATTCTTTTTTCTCCAAGGTTCAGTTAGGAATATTCACAAATACACAGAAATGATGAATGAAATTAAGTAATGTATGGGTGCATACACCCACCTAGATTCTGCAGTTAAAACTCGTATTTATCTCATATCTATTCACCATTTATGGTTTTTTAAATGCATTTCAAGTTGCAGATGTCAGTAGACTTCAGCCCTAGACACTTCAGCACACATATTAACTAAAATTGAGAGACAAAAATTATATTCAGTGAAAGAAACAAATCTCCGGTGTGCCAATAATTGGCTTCTGACAAATGCATTCACTTATGATTCAACCCCTATTAAGATAAGCTCTCTCATGTCCCTCCCCAGTCAACTCCTATGCCCACTGTCCTAGGGGCAAACACCAACCTGGGCTTTTTGCTAGCATAGATTAAGCGTTGCTTGTTTTAGAATTTCATATAAGTGAAATCATACAATATGTATTCTCTTTGGTAAAGCTCTTTTTACACTAAGCCTAACTGAGAGTCGTCTAGGTTTTCTGTTACCTGCAGTTAGTGCCTTTTTACTGTTGAGCAGTATTCCATTGTGTGGACAAACCAGTTTGCAGTTACTATGAATATTCTTGTACAAGTATGTTCATAGACATGTTTTCATTTCTCTTGGGTAGACACCTAGGAGCAGACCTGCTGGGTCATGGGGTAGACGTATATTTACTTTTGTATGAAACCGCCAGACCTTTATCCAAAGTGGATAGAGCCAGCACTACAGTTAAAAAAAGTATTAGTTAATTAACAGTGGTTACCAAGGGAAGAAGCTGAGGATGACTGCAGACTTACTCATTAATCATATCTGTATTTTAAAAATTCAAACAACGGTGTTACTTTTGTTATATGAAAAGAACAAAGCCATGAGTCCACATTCCATTTAAGACCAGTGTAGGTTTTTTAGGTCAGCCCAGACCACTAACTCTTAAGTTCTAAAGCAGAGGTCGGCAAACCATGATTGCTGCCTGTTTTTGTAAATAAAATATTGAGAAACAGCTAGGCCCATTAGTTTAGATATTGTCTGTGGCCACATTCAAGCTACAATAGAAGAGCTGAGTAGCGGCCACAAACACCATATGGCTGGCAAAACCTAAATTATCTAGTCCTTTGAAGAAAAAGTTTGCCGCCTCTCGTTCTAAAAGTATTTATTTAGGTTTTGTTTTTCATTTCAAAGTGACATTTGAAACTTTTCTTAAGCAACTTTTCTCTTACAGAGAGAACTAAGACCAAGGGATTTTAAATGAGTTATCTAAGCTGAGATGGAGATTTCATTTCTCCAAGTCTAGAACTTCGGTCTATATTTCGAGTCTTAATTGGGTCATCTTCTTAGTATATTTGTGTACTTCTAAGATTCATCAAGTGAAAGTCCATATTTGTGTCAACAGGCTCACTTTACTATGATGCCCTATCTGGTAACTTCAAAACGAAATCAGAAGTTTAGTGGGACAGAACCATGGTGAGCTAAGGGGAATATGCCTTTAAGTACAAGTATCAACATAAATAAGACTTTCAGTGTGGAGCTATACCAATGGTCCACAATACTCTCAACTTTAGCCTAAGCAATAGATGAATCTCAAGTGGAAATTAAACGACAATCTGTTCATCAAAAAAATAGTTAAGTGCTTACCATGTGTTAGTTGTTGTGGGGATATAAAACGCAGAAGTAAATCCTACTCTGTGAGAACATGTATTCAGTATGCTATATATATTCACAACTTTAATCCAGGACACAAAGTTTTAGGTGCTACAGGAGACAAACGTAGTATTATTTTCACTTGGGCGTCATCGGCGAAGGCTTTGGGCAGAGCTGGCACTCAAGTTAGCTCTGAGAGTCGGGGAGAATTTATGATGCAGAGAATGAAGGGCATGGGAGAGGGAATCAGCATGGCATTCCAGACCAAGGGGCCTCACATACATCCATTAGGCTATGACATGTGGTGTATGGGAAGTAAGGTGGGAAATGATAGGTTATAAGGTTGAAAATTGAGTTTTAAGCCAATAAGTCTGAATGCCAAGCTGTCTGGAACTTACTTCAACCTTCTGAAAGCAGACGGGATCCACAGTTTGGGGGTACAGGGAGGAGCATGATCAAAGCTGCAGTCTTAGAAATAATCTGATAGCAGTGAGGTCACACAGGTTTAGGTCATAATGATTCCAACTGATCCCTTGGACCTTTCTGGGGATGGATCAGGAGTGAACAGTTCACCTTCGCAGAGTCAACAACTTATACTTATTAAAAGGCTGGAAAACCAATGGCCTATGTTCACCTGAAAAAGTTACAAAAGCTTTTTATCTAGTGCTTTAAGATTTTTAATCAGAGAACTTATAAGGCAAGGCATGACCAGATCTTGATAAAGAGGGACAGAGTTTGGTGGTAGTGTTAAGGGCTAAGAAATTTCAAACAGGAAGTTAGCATTAGGAAGCTAGGAAAAATGAATATTCCAGGCTCCCTGAATGGGTGCTTTCAGAACATACTGGGGGGAAGGAGGGTTTGCAGGATAAGTAGGTCAGGTGTATGAACACAGAGCTGGCCTAATTTCGCCACGTTTTGAACCCAGATAACACAAAAGAATAGTGATACTATTTTCAAAAATTACAAATATAGGAGCAACTCTTAACTTCAATGGAGGGAGGGGGAAAGGCCTCCATTTACTAGGTGGTATATAAGGTACTGGAATTACCTAAGCCTCACTTTTGCAGTTTAACGGGATACGCAGGAAAGCAACTGGAATCTGAGAGAGATGTTAAACCAAAAAGTAAAATCTGTGAGCAATCTCTGCAATTGTTTTATGAAACTGCAAGGGAAGATGATGAAGAAAAATCAAGGTCAAAGACAGCCCCTGGAAAGTATACATTTAGTAAACAGGAGGAGGAGGAGCCGACAGGAAGGAACCAGGAAAGGAATAGTTAGAGAAGTACGGAGTTGGGTAAGGGTCACGTTTTTGTGCCAGTTACTAGCCAAAGAAAAGTACTCATGCTTTGGATGAGGGCTAGTTCCAAAGTCACACCTTACCATGGCACCAGCAAAATACTAAAAGAGAGTCATAAACAAGAGCCAACTCCACAACTAACTCAGTAACAAAGCTTAAACAGATTATGTGGGAGGCTAAGAGAATTCTTTTTGGAAATATTAGTAATAGCTAAATCTCCCCTGTAAGGGAGAGGATGACACTATTAATTAAGCCCTCATTAAATTTGAGAGCAAGTAAGTTAAAATATAAAAAAAAGCCTTAAAAGAGCAATAAAACAGGACCTGGGAGACCTGAATAACCCTGGTTCTGTTGCCCAAGTCAGATGCACAACCCAGGTCACAAACTCAGCTAAGTATACAACAAGAAAGTTAAGTGGATGCATCTTCAGAACACTGACCTTCTACGAAAACCCATCAGTGCTGTAGAGAAAAAAGGGGGGCGGGGGTGGGGGTAATGCCCTAACCACCGGGGAAATGTTATACTATGATACATCAATGCCATCAACGGCGCTAAAAACATGTTGCAGAGGCCTAACTACATGGGAACATTTCATGATAGTGTTCAGTCATTCAATGGATTTCTACTGCATTCCTACTAAGTGCCAGGCGACAGGCTAAGTATTAGGGAATCAAGATACTCATGTCGTGAATAGCAAGCTTACAGTCTAGTAAATGGGAAACAACAATACTGAATAAAGTCATAAATACTATAATAAAAACCAGTATTATGGGATACATAGGAGCACTTGTTTCAGTCTTAAGGCAAAGAGAGGTTCAAAGATGTTTCCTAGAGATCAGGTTATTAAAGCTGACACCTGAGTAGCCATGTCAAGGTGAAGGAAAGAGGCTCAGAAGCCAGGAAACAAGCCCAGAGGGGTAGGAGAACACTGGGTGGAATGGCAGAGACCAGGAGAGCAATAAGCCAGGGAGATAATAAAGAGAGCCCCTGAGGCCAATGGAGGTTTACATAAGGAGGTGCCTATGAAACATCCAACTGAAGATTTCTAACAGGCAATTGGTTACAATACAAAAAGGCCATATGGACTAGAGATGCAGATTTGGGAGTTCTAACACAGAGGTAGTAACTAAAGCCACCAGAATACATACGTTCTAGCAGGAAGTGTGGCCCGTCACACAGAAGAGATGGAGACAGCCAAGGACACCCCCAACACATCAAACCCTACTGATGGCAGAAGAATAAAAACCATTCCCCTCAAACATTAAGTGATAAAACTAAGTATCTAACTGTATATTTAAAATTTTTATGTATTATATATTTAAAAAATTTTATTTACACATTGAAAAAGACTATTAAAATGCTAACAGTGGTTATTCTAAGCAGTTAAAGACTACAGGTGATTTTATTTCAAAATCAAAATGATAAATGCATAATTAGAAAATAGTAACAAATTTATCTTTCAAGGTTAAATGGGATTTCCTCCTTCTATTACGCAATGAGTGTTAAATGACTGGTCCTTAGTCAAACATAATGATAAAGAAAAAGGAGGGTTTTTAAACTTCTTTTAATACAGCTAATTTAATTCTATAGATATAAATTCAAAAGTCAATTTCAAAGAAATCAAATTATTCTGGGGATGGGGATAGGCTGCCATTTAACAACAGTAAAGCACGTTATTACAGCAATCACAACGGTGGCTGGAACACTGCACACAACCTCGTCCCTCTCCCCCACAGCCACTACCAGCCCAGGAAGCGCTGTCTCCTGCTGGGTGATGGGTCAGCACACCTCTGCTGCTAACCCCGCCACACCCACCAATAACCTTCCTTTACAGTCTGCACACAGGCTACGACAAGTTCTGTTCCTTTCCCAATGGTGCACGGATTTGTAAAGTTTAATATGTCACACTGCACAGGACAAAGAACACCACCTCACAAAACTATGATCCTGAGAAAATAAACACATGTGCCTTCTGGGGATTGCCACAGCCAGATCCGTTAGATGGGATGGTATCTGATCTCCAAGCAGAGCATTTATACATAATTAAAATCTTTATATAGAGTTGTTTCAAATAAGGCAATGTGGCGTAACATGCAGTATTTTCACTGTGCCCCAAATGTAAATGGGGCATGGTCCATAATGGGAGCATGTAACTGGGAAAATGGCACTTCATGGACCTATAATAAAAGAGAAGGCACATGAACAAAATAACAGGTATTAACAGTTTTGGTCCAGAATCCTGACTCTGCTTGGACATCAGGAGCTCAAGTTTTAAGTTAATATAAAGCATCTACTGACAGATAACCTTACGCTAATGAATTCCAAGGAAACCCACAAGCAGATGTCATTAGATGAGGTCATGTAATGTCTTAATTTTTTCTTTCTAAAAAAACAACCCCAACAAACAAACAAACAAACAAACAAAAACCCAACCAGACTCCTTGGAGGGAGTCTGAAGGCCCAAGGATTCTGCCACTGAGGAAATTTTGACAAGTCAGGTGTGTGGGTTCAATTTTCTCACGGGGCTAGCTAGGTTAGTGGTTTTCAAGCTTTTCTGACTGTGAGCCACAGTGAGAAATACATATTACATTGGGATGTCTATCTATACAAAATACAGACCAGTTTCATGAAACAGCATTTTTCCATAGAATAAACTTTGATTTTTTACTATTTTACTGCATTATTTAAAGAAATGTTAATTGTGACACATGGTCCGCAACCTACACTGAATGATCTCTAGGCTATCTTTCACTACTTTCATTTTAATTGTGTTTAATGCATTTTGGCTTAATATTAGGAACATCAGTCACAAAGTGCTATATTTTCTTTATCCTGTGTTCTCCAAAAATGGCGACTATTTATTCCTGATGTGTTCTGACTGTTGTGCTCAAGGAACCAGCTCTAGATACACTTGGTCACCTACACAGTGTGATTTAGAAGGTTGTGAAAATCAAATGAAGTGATTATATGTATTTATAAGCATTTTAAACTGCTGTAAGCAAGTGTAAGCCATTACATATTCAAGTGGCTACTCAAAATCTTTATATATAGCTGTTTTAAATAAGGCAATGTGGTATAACATGTAGTGTTTGCACTGTATCCCCAATGTAAATGGCAAAATTGCTTTTTTAAGTACTTGTGCTTTTAATACATATAATGAATCTGGGGAGGAACCTCAAATTATAAGACAAATATAAAAATAAAATCAGGGTCTTCTTAAATGAATGCCTTATAAAATCCTTGCATTAGATAGAAAAGGCCTTTCTCTACACACCAGTAGACCCAGTAACTTTACCAAGATCAAAAAAAGATGGAATCACTCCCATCGCCACGTACATTAAATTCAAAAGCAACTAGAAAAAAACTTTTGCATAAATGAGGTTTTTTCTTAAGTTTAACATGTTTCAAAATGTAAAAATTACATATATGCTATACTTGGCCTAGAAATTCTATCAGTAGAAAAATCTCAAGTAAATAAATTTGTAAAAATGAAGGGAACAGGAGGAGGAAGGACCAGTATATACAACAATGCATTGATTAAAAAAAAAAAAAAATCAGGAGTCACTGATTTTTCCCTGGGTATGTCCCATGCTTACATGAAATACATGTTAATAAACTTGTTTGTTAAAAAAATAAATCACAGTACATCTAACTATATAATGGAACACTAGTCAGCTATTAAAAATGGTAATAAGGATCCTTATTAACATGGAAGATGACCACAATGTACTCCAAAGATTATATAACATTGTATGATTTCTTTCTGTGGGAAAAAAAAATGTTACAGACATTTCTCAGGTCTGCCCCGGTATATACCTGAACACTAATAATGGGCATCTCTGGGATGATAACATCAACTAGCTCACATAGTGCCCCTCTGAGGATCAGAACAAGATATTCCTTTTCTCCATGAAGACCCCCATTCTCTAGGGTACACAGCCCGGTGAGCTGAGTATGGATTTTAGCCTCCACACATCGCTCCCCCACATGTTCTTGGAGGGATACCCTTAGATTGGGATAATTGGATAATATGGATAATTTTCACTTATTTATGCCATTCTGCACTATCATTACAATAAATAGAAATTTAACATTTGTTGTTAAGCATAATACTTTATTTTCAATTTTGATAAAGGTCTTGCCTTAGTCCTGCTAAAAAACTAATCCCAACTTTACTTGTACTACTTCCACTACCTTATGGAATGCTCTATTCTCTGATAATTTGTGCATGTTATCTATTTAAATGCACATACCAAATAAAACCTCTACCCCAACATTATATAATACAAAGGCTAGCTGGAGAGAGCACTATCTCCAGTAAGAAATGTCATTTCATTCTAACAGTAAGTGAAGATACTAATCACTGGAAATGAGAAGGCACTGAGGAAGGGAGAAAGGAAATTAGTCTACAAAAATTAATCCCTCTTGATGAAACAAAAATTCCTTCAACAAAAGTCAGTACACTCGAGAAACAATAATAATTGTTCACCATTCCCCCCACCCATTTAACTCCGGATACAAGATGTATTTCCTCATCACACTAGTGGGTTCCCAAAAGACAACCATTTAAATAAAAATTGTAAGGGATTACCATGCAGTTAGGCAAGGCATCTTTAAAATAATGCAACTGCTGGACTGGGATTAAAGGAGAACTGGGTTCTTTTCTTGGCTCTGTGGAATATGTAATTTTACACAAAGCAAAATCACAACCTCTCCACATCTCATATTTTTTTTCTTCTCTAACATGGGGGTTGAGCTAAAAAAACTCCAAGGCCCCTTTCAGCTTGTGATATGACTTAAGCCACCTTTCCATCCACTTTGGAGGAGATTTCAGGCAGCAGCAAGTATATTTTCTAAGTCATGCCTAATTTACTCTCTTTATGCTTCTCTTAAAAATGTGCCCAAATAATTCTCAATTTCAGAAATTTATTCTCACTCAGAAAAAAAGTTCTGTCGAGATCCACTTAGAAAATATTTTTCAAAAGGCCCACAAAGAGTAAAATTTGTTTACTTATTTTTTCCAAAAAGAGGCACTCTAAAGCAGCACTACACTGAATGGCTTAAATATTTCTTTTAAAACAAAGAACTCATGCATAGAAACCCTGCTAACATAAACAACCATCACACGTTTTGAAGGCACAGAAAAACATTGTGCCGTTCAGATAGGATTTATTTTCCCTCAAAGAAGCAATTTTTCTAATAAAGAAAACCTCTGTAATTAAAAAGGAATTAGGGAGGAACCAAGTTTTAAGGGTCTTTTCACTGTCCAAATTCAAGTGCATTTTCGTGGACGATGCACTTGGATTAACTCACCATGGCATTCATGCAACCCACACACTTAACACGCTCTCACTCTTCTGACCTGTTGGGGTGGCAGCGTGGACGAGTCACGAGATAGCGGAGGGAGTGGAAATTTCCTCTCCCGGGGCGTGGGGCAGGGTCTGGCTTCCCTGAACCGCTCCGCGCAGCCAGCGCCTCCGCCAGGGCCTCTCCCCGCCGGCACGCTCCGTACAAAAGAGGCCCCGGCGCTCGGTCCCCTGCACGCTTGGAGCTCGGCTCCGGGCAGAGGTCGCCGGCTTCCGGCGCCGCTAGGGGCGAGAGGCCCGGGCAGCACGTGCGCTCTGGGCCGGGAGGAAGAAACCGGCCGGGCCGGGGCTGTCCGAGGGCCCGCTGCCTGGGCTGCAAGCGACAGCCCTCCCGCCCAGAGAAAAATGAATGGGCCGCCCTCCGCCGCCGCCCGGATTAGAGTCTGGAGGCCGGGGACGAAAACCGCTGCGGGCGGCGGAGGCGGCTCCTGGGGCCCCGAGTGCGGGAAGCCGCCTCCCGCTTTTCCTTTCCCATCCGACCCCACCGGGCGCTCCCTGGACCGCGGCCGGCCCAGGCGCCCAACTGCCGCCTGCTCACCCCAGCTCTTGGCGGTGCGTCCCAGGAACTCTCCTTTGGTCGGGTTGTAGATGAAGAGCTTCCACTCCGCCAGGCTCTGGTTGAAGGACTTCTTGTCTTTCTTCGTCATGGTGTGTGCGCCTACGGCGAGGGGTGCGGCGGCCGCGGAGTGGAGGCGGCGAAAAGCGCGTAGGTGCGTCCCGGCTCGAGCGGCACAGCCCGGCGTCGGAGGCAGAAGGTAGAACCGCGCACGACACCTCCTTAGTGCTGTGCTCACTAGAACCGACTGCGGCGCGCCGAGCTGGGCTACCGCTGAGGCCGCGGGAGCCTGACGTCTCCGCCCGCCGCAGCCAATCCCCGCGCCGCTGGACCCGCGCCGCCACAGCCGCCGCCACCGCCTCCCGCTCGAGGCCTGGCGCAGCCCTAGGCGAAGAGGGCGCCCCGCCCACAGCCCCGCCCACAACTCGGGCTTGCCCCCGCCCCACCCCGCCCCGCCCAGCTATTGCCTGCCCAGGTCGGGGATAGCTGAGTTTCTTCCGCCGTGGTCGGAGGAAGCAGAAGCTTCAAAGAGCAACTCTAAAAATCCCGAAGGCTTAATAAGAAGCAAATTTATAATAACAGGCAAAAGGTGGCGTCCCCCACCCGCAGGTTTCCCAGAAAGAGGAGTCTGGAGAGATGCTGCGGGCAGCGGTCTTCTCGGCTCCTTGCCTGCGGCGGCGCGGGATAAGCAAAGCACGGAAACAACTCAACTCCGCCTAAGACGTCCTCACCCAAGAGAGGGCTTCGCCTTCCTTTCTCAGCTACCTCCCAAACCGTCTCCAGGCGACCTCCTTTGGGCTCTATGACGTGACTAAAAGATAGTCTGCTGTATAGACCAGGGTATTATACATATACTGCTGCTCAGAGAATGTCCGTCCTTGGCTCTTTTGGCGAATTTAATCAGGAATCTCGGGTGAATGGGAATTTCATTCTAAATACGCCAATCTTAATTAAATGGAGTATAATATTTCTCCAGAATTGGTCAAGGAAGTCAATATACAGTACATGCTTTCCTAAGATTTCTCCCAACAAAAAGCCCTCTGTTTTTTCCCAGACACTGAGATTCTTAATCCACAGGAAATCAATTCTTCGTTTAGTGTTGATGCATAAATAACTTCCCCGGCTTCTCATCTTTTCCACTGTTGTGAATGCTGCCCTTGGTCCGAACTGAGGGTGCAGTGTGCCTTTCCTTCACGAGATGGAGCTGAAGAGTACCGTGCTCTGCGACTGTGGAGACAGGATGAAAAAATTTCAGTAAGAGTTTGGGCAGAAGGTGTGGGTTTTTGTAAAAAGAAATGGAGCACTGCCTGTTTTATTACCAAATAAAAGATTATGAATGAAGAAATGTAGCATACATCTTCGTGTTTGAAATGATGCATTATAATCCATCTGGAAGTTTAAACAGCCTGCAAATGCAAAGGACTAAATGGATAATGAAATTCTGGCTCAGTTTGCTTATCAAAGCAAGAAATTAAGAATTAGGTCTCCCATAAATGGAAAAGAGATGGGAGAATAAAATATTGTAAAGTGATTTTCCCCCTGCACTTAGGAAAGCTAAATTTATAATTACAATTTTGGAAATAACAAAAATCCAGTTACTTTTTTGAGCCAGTGACATAAAAAGATTTGTAGAAGCATTTTGTAAAAACTGGCATGAAATTAGTATGAGAGACAGAAAAACACCGTACAAGTAGACTACAGTACTTTCCTTTAGTTCATATGCAAGGTTGAAACAGAATTTAGGAATGGAAGTAAACTATTTTTATCTCATTAAAAATCCTATTGCTAATTAGAAGAAAGCTAAAGTACTGGTACAGTTGATAATGGGCTTTTTAGTTTTGGTAAGAGCGAAGAGATAGACTCTGTTTGGAATAAAATATAAATCCATCGGCTTTATTTGTTTTGGATGTGTGTGTGCCTGCGCTAATAACAAGCACACTGAGAAATAAATTACTTGGCACACATAAAGAAAATATGGTAAGCGAGAGCATTATGAAATAGTGTTTCAAAGACATTGAATGCTGTCAGAGACTTGTAGTTTGTATATTTTTAGTGGCGATTAATATGACTTTCATATTTAGTGCTTTGTGGCTTTCTCAATAAGGATTTTAATTCAAATATAATACAGTAGTTTTAAGACCCATGCCTAGTTTAATACAGTAACTAGATCCCAACAGACTTCAGTTTGGAGAAAATTTTATATTCTACTCCAAAACCCAGGAATTATTTGTTTCTGATGTATGATACTTGACCATTACCTGGAAGAGAAAATACTTAGTGTAGTAGGAGATAGTGGACCACCAAGTCTGAGCAGATTTAATGTGAAATTTAATCATAGCTTTTTTCCCTGCAAGTGTATTTGACTGTACCTAAGGATCCCTTTATAAAAATTATTTTTTTATTTTAGAGGGTGGGCAAGGGAGGGAGAAGAAGAGGGAGGGAAACATCAATGTGAGAGAGAAACAACAACTGGCTGCTTTCTCCACATGACCTGACTAGGAACTCAACTGGCAACCTAGGCATGTGACCTTATTGGGAATTGAACCAATGACCTTTTGGTTTGGTTTGGTTTGGTTTGGTTTGGTTTGGTTTGTAGGATGATATCCAACCAACAGAGACACACTGGCTGGGTCCTAAGTCTCCTTTAAAAAAAATTATTGTGGTCTCTGTGGCACAATTGGTGAATCGTTAGGTTGTTGACAGACAGGCTGGTGATTGGAGCCCCCCAGGGACACATCTGGCATTGTTAAGGAAGCAAAATCCTTTGTGGCACTGTCCTCCGCACATTCTCTCTTGGCTGTTACCTGTGAGAGACCTCCTCCGATAAAAGAGAAATTATTTTGCTGTAGATAGATGATGAAATTTAGCATCATTTTTTAGTATAAGTATATTCCACACAATATTTGGGACACACTTACACTAAAAAAATTATTCCTGTCCATCTGAAATTCAAATGCACATTTTCCTTTATGCTCGTTTGCCAAAGCTGACTACACTACCTGTAGAGGAGGCCTGCGGATCCCACTGTGATAATAACAACAGTCGTTTACACATACTTAAGCCCTAGGCCCTGTCCCACTTGTTTAGCATCATTTCTTTCTTAATCCTCACAAATACCGGAAGGAAGCAGGTGTTGTTTCCCTGCTTTTGTAAATGAGGAAACTGAGGTTTTGTGAAATTAAGTAATTGGCCCATGGTCAAAAAACTTATCAGACAACAGCACATGGATTCAAATATCCGTCTCCTCCACTCCCTCTGCAGTGACTGATGGCAGAGCTCTGGGGAAATTTCACAAAGCTAAAGGGCCAAATGAGAGAAACAGTTGTCGGCCACTGATTGAGCATATTCTCCAGTAAGCAGAATAGATTTTCAATGTTCTATGGACACAAACAAGATATTTTGTCTCTAAATTTGCTAAAACTCTTAGTTTGTTCCTGAAGTTTAGAATCATGTGTACGGAAAAAAAGTATTCCAGTGCTTACAGCGGCATCTTATTTGTAACTTGGTGTTATAACTGATGCGTTATAACTATGGTACTGAGTGGCTGAAAGGCTATTATTTTTCCCTCAGAGAATAGATATTAAGATGTCCTTGGAAGTAGTCCTTCCCCACAAGCAGCAGCTAAAATTGTGTTGGCATTTTATTGTACCTGTATCTGAGGAACACAGTCGTGAATACACACTCCTCTCCACAGAAAGTGTACTTTTCCACACATTGGTTTTAATATATTTTTTTTACTAATCCTTTGATGGACAGCATTTCTATATCCCTTACAGATTAAAGGGCAGGCAATTGCATTATTGATCATCTTAAGCTAAATGAACCAATGTTTTGTAAAGCATTGAGCAAAGTATCTGGCACAGAAAAGAGCTCTGTACATGGTAGAGGTTTTGTTGTTATACTTTTTAATTCTGCCATCCACTGTGTTAAGTGTTTTATGAAAAATTGTATGTTATCTAACAGGATCATTTACTCAATGAAAAATAAATTCAAATGATAAACTCAACATAAAAGATTGCTGAATTAATAATTTGGTTATAAAATTTATAGGAGTGGGTGGAGGTATGGGTGAAACAAGAATGGCGGAATGTGGATATTTATTAAAGCTGGGTGATAGGTATTAGGGTTTATTATACTTTGTTTACTTTGCATATCTTTGAAATTTTTCATAACAACCATTTAAAAAAATTGAGACAACCACACGCAATAGTGTAAGTGCCTTTTCTTTTGCCTTGGACCCCCAAACTTCTGGAAATGTGCCCCACTGGTAGATCCTGCTGCACCTGTGCCAGCGCCTGCGAATGCACTTCCTGCAAGAAGAGCTGCTGCTTCCGCGGCCCTGTGGGCTGTGCCCAGTGTGCCCAGGGCGGTGTCTGTGAAGGAGGACAGGAGGATCCCAGGTGCAAATACAGCCGTGTGTTCAAACCTGTGGGTTTTTTTTCATTCCACCTGACTCATTTGCCACATTCTCTTCCATGAAATATGTGAAGAATAATAAAAGCAGTTGATTTAAAAAAAAAATTGGGGGCAAGGTATAGGTAATTTTCCTGATGCGCATTTTTCTGGTTCACTTAGTTAAAAACAACCAAAAGAAGGTATAGATTTAATATTTTCAAAAAAAAATGTTCAAAAAAAAGCTGACCTCAGATAAATCTCGGAACATAAGACAATTTTGGATTCTAATTAGTGACCAGGAAAATTTACAAAGCTATTGTATCCATAAAGTAATATATATACATATTTGTATATATGTACATGTGCAATCAGAGACAAAAAGAATTATTGAAAATTTAAAATATAACTACCTTCTAAGATAAAAATCAGCATAAGAACTGAAAGAAAGGTCAATGGAATCTTCCGAAGTAAGATAAAATAAAGCAAACTGGCAGAGGGAAAGGAATATTTTTAAAAGTCCAAAGACTATAGTCTAGGAAGAACAATATTCAACTAATAGTTCCAGAAGTTAGATAAGAAAATAGAAGGGAGAAAATAAGGAGAGAAATAATAGAAGAAAATTTCCAAGAGTGAAGGAAAGATAGGAACCTTCATATTGAAAGAATTACTGAGTGCCAAGCAAAATAGAAGCAGACCCATACTTAACCATTATCTTGTGATCTTATAGTACATCAGATACTAAGAGAAGGTCTTAAAAGCTTCCAGAGAACAAACAACATGTTAACTGCAACAGAACAGATATCTGGTTGGTACCAGTCTTCTCATCAACAACAGCCAGGGCCAGAAGACAGTGAAGCACACTGCCTCTGGAATTCTGAGGCTCAGAATACCATTCCCAGCCAAGTTGTCACTCAGCTGTAGGAGAAAAATGAAGACATGTTCAGATACATAAGAATTCAGAAATTCTACCTCTCACTAATCTTTCTGGAAAAAAAAATCAATTAAGGATGGGCCAATAAAAAGAAAGAGGAATCCAAGAATGAGAAACACTTGTTCTAAACCAGGAGTACAATGAAGGGAAGGTCTAGAGCGACAGCTGTAGAGCAGGGCAAAGGAGCAAACTGGTTTTGAATAGACAAGAATGCCTTCATGCAGAAAGTTCATTCCGTGGCACAGAGACAAGGATTAAGATCCTGGATAAATTTAGTCATATGGTGAAGGCATATGCTTTTGTTAAAAAGGAAAATGGAAAGCAATTGAAAGCATTAAAACTGTGTTCCAAATATAAAGCAAACTAAAATGTGGTATTATTTTGAGCAGCCAATGAAGTGTTTGAAAAGATAATTATTTGATCTTGATGTTTGGTGCATTCTTATCTATTGGCATAAAGCTAGTAATATAGATTTACCTTCTCCATGCTAACTGATGCATTTTGTTCAACATTGAATACTATTTACATAATCAAAATAGTGTAATTGCAGTGTATTGGCTTTCAATACTTAGAATCAACTGAATGACCACTCATAGAACAAAATTTAAATGTTAGTAGACTAACAATGCAAAGTAATGGTGGAGCTGATGGATATCAAGAGGTCTATGGAGGAGAGAGAGTTGAAGGAAGAAAGCTGAAAGGAAACGTAGACGTGTTCTTTATTTTATGTTGTAAATAAGGAGGTAAGAGATGGATAGGAGCTAAAGAGTTTAAAGATGGTGGAGCTGGAAATGTGGGTTTAAGCACATTATTTAAAGTTATAAATATAATCTGTAGAAAAACAAAGTAGCCCCGGACGAGTAGCTCACTTGGTTAGAGTGTTGTCCCAATACACCAAGGCTATGGACCTGATCTTTGGTCAGAGAACATACAAGCGATGAATGCATAAATAAGTGAAACACGAATCAATGCTGCTCTCTCTCTTCCTAGCTCTCTAAAAAAATCAATTAAAAATATGACTTTCTAAAAAAGAAAGAAATATGAAGAAATACTAAATAATACTATGAGGCCTGTCTGGAAAAAGTCCAACCATTGTTAATATAATGAGAAGGGTTTGCACAACATTGATGTAACCTGGTAGCCAAGGAGAGTGGATTGGAATGTGCATGCATGGACAATGACAACTTCACTGTGTGGCCTTCACATTCAAAATGACTAAGCAAGTAGAGCAAGGAATCTGCATCAAATTTTGTGTTAAGCTTGAACATTCCTCCATGGAAACTATTTGGACGATTCAGAAGCCTGCAACTCCGGGAAACTGGTGATTGGCAGCTTCATCATGGCAATGTGCCTGGTCATGTATCACATCTCATGCAGAGTTTTTTTGTAAAATATCAAATCACCCAGGTGACTCAGTTCCCCTACAGCCCACATTTGGTGCCGTGTGCCTTCTGGCTTTTCCCCAAACTAAAATCACCTTTGGAAAGGAAGAGATTTCAGACCATAGAGGAGATTCGGGAAAATATGACAGGGCAGCTGATAGCAACTGGGAAAACTGTGTGAGGACCCAAGGTGCCACCTTTGAAGAGGACTAAGGTGTCATTGTCCTACGTACAGTGTTTCTTGTATCTTATATCTTCTTCAATAAATGTCTCTGTTTTCATATTACATGGCTGGATACTGTCTGGACAGATCATATCACATGTGTTATTAGTACTAAAATAATACTGTGACTTAGAAAATATGAAATGGAAGATGAAGTAGGACGTAGGACATAAATAGCTCATTGATCATCTTCCTTAGCCGGGAGTTAATGGTGTTTAAAGCTGACATTAAAAAAAAAGTATATAAGCAAATTATTTGGAGCTAAGAAGACAGTGACTTAGTCCATTTGGGATGGTGTAATAAAACACCATAAACTGGGTGGCTTATAAACAACAACAATTTACATCCACAGTTCTGGATGCTGGGAGTCCGAGATCTGCGCGCCGCCAGCAAGGCAGAGTGCGAGCGCTCTTCCTGGCGGCAGACTTCTGGCTGTGTCCTCACATGGCCAATAGGGAAGGGATCTCTCTGGCTGCTCTTTGATAAGGAAGCTAGTCCCATTCCTAATCACATAATCACTTTCCAAAGGCCCCAAATCGTAAACCATCACCTTGGATGGTGGGTTTCAACCTATGAATTTTGGGGACACAGTGTCCAAATGAAATAAAACTAGGAATGATTTGAAGTGATTGCCGCTAGGGAGTCTGATGGAGGTCACACGTTTTTTGTTTTTGTTTTTGTTCTCCCCAGTGGGATGGGGGACAGAATATGTGTACTTTCCACTTTTCGTCCATTTGTATTTTTTAACTTTTTAAAAACTATGTATGTGTTGTACGACTTTGGTAGTTTAAACTAAATGATTGGAGAAAAAGACATTTTAGTATATAAGTGGGTCCTCCTTTAACAAACTCTGACAGCTACAAACCCTAACTGCAAACTTTTCTTTTCCTTTTTAAAGGAAGACTTAAATTCTTCAACAACATGGTAAGAACTAAAAGTTAAATAAATTAGCTACAAAGTATTAGGTGAAAATAAATGAAGGTAACAATTTCACATGGTTTTATATAATACATGCTTTTTTCATTAAAATAGTATAAATGAGGCAAAAAACCCCCGCAATGTGGCCTTTCATACACCATACTTTTAGTTTTTTATATTTAATTTAACTAAAAAAATATTTTCAACCTCACAGAGCTCCGTTAAAAACACAAAACCTCTTTTTTTACTTATTGAATTTATTGGGGTGATATTGGTTAATAAAATTATATAGATTTTATGTGTATAATTCTATAATACATTATCTGTATATTGTATTTTGTGTTCACCACCCCAAGTCAAGTCTGTTTTTAGCACCCTTTACCCCCTCCTTTACCCTCCTCTACCTCCCCCTTCACACCCCCTTTGCCTACAAAACTGTTTTCGGCCATAGAAAGGACTAAACCATGAGTCTCCAGTGAATCTCAGCATACTTTTGTTCAATATGCCCATAACAAAGCAACCTGCTAATTTATTCAAATTTGAAAATGAAAGGATGTTACATGAAGCTATCCATTCAATAATCAGGCCCCTTGGACATTTAATATGCTGAAGTAATCCATACTATAATTTTTCTAATCTCTCATGAAGAATACTAAGTAAAGCGGGGCCAAAAAGAATTTCCTTGTACAAGGGCAAAGAGCTTAAAAATAATGTCTCACACTAAGTCATTATTTTACAGCAAACCTTGATAGTATCCGAATCTCGAAAGTTTGCTCTAGGCCTTTTTAAAAATTAAAAACAAAACAACACAAAACAAAAGCCCCAGCCCTGGCCAGTGTGGTTCAGTGGATTGAGTGCCAGCTTGCAAACCAGAGGGTTGCCGGTTCGATTCCCAGTCAGGGCACATGCCTGGGTTGTGGACAGAGTCCCCAGTGGGACTGTGTGGGAGGCAGCCACACAGGGATGTTTCTCTCCCTCTCTTCCTCCTTCCCTTCCCCTCTAAAGATAAAGAAATAAAATCTTAAAAAGAAACAAACAAACAAACTCACATGCTCCCGATAAATTTGAGGTATTTGATTTCCTAATCAAGAATCCTTCATGAGTATTGTCATTCTAAACCTGACAATTTATTTCTGATTGCTACGTGGAGAGAGCTTGGACCTCAAACTGGGGGCTGAATTATGAGAGAGATTAGAAGCTATAGACATAGAGAATGTGTAGTTTCAAATTATAGTTCTTGATATTATAGTAAGATAAGCATATAGCTGAGAGACTTCTTTTCCTCCAGGGAAGGGAAACTGGAGATCAGCTGGTCTAAGTCCCTCTGTTCACAGAGGTCTAGAAAACCTGAGATATTTAGTCTACAGAGAAAGTAAATGAGATACATAAAGTGACCAAAGCGTGTTCAGCTCCGGGTGAGGCATTCTTTCCTTTACATACTGTACAGTTTTCTTAACTAAGAAATTCACCATTTTAAAAAATCAGTGCTGAAAAAAAAAGAAGAAAAAAACCAATAAATTAGTTTCAAATGGGATTTGTAAGCTCCGATGGACTCACCAGAAATTCTTTAAATAAAAGAACATTGCCCCTCAGAGGTCAGGAATGATAGTAAACAAAATACTTCCCAGATACTGAAGTGTAAGGCATCCTTCTATGAATAAAGAAACAGTGGTCTAAAAGAACAGTAGGTCCTATCTTTTCATAGGCCAACTGTATTTGAACAAAGATATCTCACAAATAGTGTTTAGAACTCATTTCCTTCTATTCAAATAAGCTGTGGGTTTCTGGTGTGTTTGCAATACAACTCCTGGGGCAAAGTTGGAGCAATTCAAAACTTGAATCCAACGTTCTTGTTGCCAGGATTGTGTTATCTGATAGTATTAATGAATAACTGACATTATTTATTTTTTAAAATCTCTTTTCCTTTCAGTTCGATGTTTTGTTCTCAGTGGAAACTGTCAGAAAAGTGTCCCTGTTCTTTGAAGTAGGAACTATCTGTCACAATCTGACTAAGAGGAACATGGGGGGAAAATTTAAATGTCACATTAGGCAACATCTCAACATTATTTCCTAAGAGACTTGATAATGTCTCCAGGGGCGTGGGAATTGAAGTTCCTTGAAACAATTGTGTTGCAACCGACTCACTGCATGACCATAGCTTAATTACTTTTGCACAGATTCATTATCTCTAATGCATTGTGTACAAAACTCTGCCTTATTGGGGGTATTATGAGGAAAATGATCTTTTGGTTAAATATTGGTTTGGGATTTCAGAAATCTCTGTAACTACATATTGTGTTTCAATTTCCTGCAAGTCACATAAGCTTATATTAGCTAATAATCTTTCTGTAGCAAGAAACAGAAAACAAACTCAAATTTATTTAATAAAGAGAATTTACAGGAGAACATTGCTTAAAGTCCAGAGGTCAAACCTTTGGGTAAAGTTTCACCCAGGGTCCATATAAAGTAAGTAAATCTTGGATTCTTGCTTTCCATTTATTGGTTCTACTGCCATAGGGTTTGTTTCATGAAACTTCTGGGCCTACATACTTCCAGGTTCAAATCCAGCAGAAAGAAGAGACTCAGCATCCTCAGTAGCTCAAATAAAACTACAAAATTAGTAAAAAAAACACAAAACCAAAAATTACCAAATTAGTCTCACTGGCCTCTTTGGCCTCCTACTGACGTGAATTGGGTACCATTTGTCCTAAACCAACATGAATGCCAGGGAAAGGGATCTACTCATTGGGTCCTGCCCATGAAGGTACAATCTTGACCTAGGGGTATGGTCAGTCCTTCTCACATACAAGGCCCAGAAAGTTGGAATAGAGTTAAGAATAGGGGAGAAGAGATAAATTCTACAATTTTCTATTTAAATGCTTTTAAACTTAGCAGCTCAACCTAGAGTCATTCATATATTCATTGATTCATTCAATTAACGTTTCTTCAGGGCTACTATGTGTGAGTTCTTGACTCCATTCTTTTTCACTCCATTTCCAGGCTCCCCTGTAAGAGCAAGCACCAAGAATCGGACCTCAAACTGGAGGCTGAATTATGAGAGAGACTAGAGAAACTGGCCTCCAAAGAACCTCCATCTTTTGGGGGTTTGCTCCTTACATTTTCTGGTTTCTGGGAAAGGAAGACAAACAGCCATTCTCATGTCTGCCCAGGTACATCTTCTTGTTGTATCATTCACAGTCTGGGAGGTTCAAGGGCTCCCTCCAAGTTTCCTCCAAGCTCCCTCCAGGCCCAGGTTCAGAGCCCTTGGACTCTATGATCACTAAGATATACAAGTGATTTGCTTCTGGATATAAGATTTATAATGAGCCCTGACAGGTGTGGCTCATTGGTTGGGCATTGTCCTGCAAGGTGGAAGGTCACTGATTTGATTACCAGTCAGGCCACATCATGCCTGGGTTGCAGGTTCAGTCCCTGGTCAGAGTGCATAAGAGAGGCAACCGATCAATGTTTCTCTCTCACATCGATGTTTCTCTCTCTCTGGCTCTCCCCTCTAAAAATAAATAAAATCTTTTCTAAAAAAAGATTTACGATATTATTTGATGGAGACGCTTGAAAACATTCTTGCTTTTCTGAATGGCCAAGGAAAGATAAACATACTTCTTGGGAGAGGTAACCCCTTGCCTACATTGTGGGAAGGATTAGTTACAGTATTTAGTGGTTGGACTTAGGTTCCTAAATGCCACCCAAGCCCTGGGTGGAGTTAAGTCTGCAAACTTAATCTCTATAGCGTGTGGGTGATATAAAATAGGAAGGAACAGGAAGCATTCCCGTATATTGGATGTTTCCACTCACTGAGCAGGAAACAGCAAGAATGATAATGGCTGATTAAGCCTCTCCCCAGGCTCCCTTTGAGAAAGCAGCCTTTGGGAAAACACGTATAGAAAATGAGAGACAAGTACAACTGACATGTTTTCAACCTTGCTTTGACTGTGCGTGCCCTGTTTACAAAGCATTCTGAAATAACTAAATGAGTCGCTCCACATCTAGGATATCAGGACAAGAGGGAGGCCCTGGTGATTGTACCATGGGCTGGTGTTAAGTACAGCACTTTGTTCCCTCTCTCTCTCCCTCTGTGTGTGTGTGTCTTCCTGGTTTGCTAAATCTGTGGACCTTGAGGATCCACTGATATTTTCCTTTCTGGAGGAAGTAATGTGCTCATGTTCAACAGGACGATCGGATCCTCCCAGTGTAGACTCTGGAACTTGTTTGAGGGTAGACACACCTAAAGTAAAATTGGAATGTGAGAGAGAAAATGGAAAAGGGAAGACAAATTTGAAAAGTAACCCTAGCTAGTGTGGCTCAGCTGGTTGGAGTGCCATCCCATAGACCAAAAGGTCGTGGATTTGATTCCTGGCCAGGGCACATACCCAGGTTGCAAGTTGATCCCTGGTCAGGGTGTGTACGACAAGGCAGCCAATAGATGTTGCTCTCTCACATCAATGTTTCTCTCTCTCTCCCTTCCTCTGTCTCTAAAACAAATGAAAAAATATCCTTGGGTAAGGATTAAAAAAAATTTTTTTTTTTAATTGGAAAGTAGAGAAAGACAACAGCAGGCCTTATGACTCAACTTGGCAAAATGGTAGAAAGGAAGGTGTCATTTGATTCTCACTAAGATTTGACTCTCTGTGTCTAGTGGAAGTCCTTCGGGTGTTGAGGGAGACAATGGCAGGACAGTAGAAAGGAGGGATATTATTTCTAAGACAAATGCATGCTCGTGAGGAGGAAACTCAAATCCATGCTTTAGTTCCCATCTTGACCCTGTGCTCTTCTTCAGCAGGACAGTCCCCCAAGAGCATGGCTCTGAGCTGGCGCCTCCACTTGCCAACTGAGGCCTTCAGGGATGGATTCTCTCAAATAGGCTAATACCGGCAGAGACATTAACCTAAAACAAATGAAAAAATATCCTTGAGTAAGGATAAAAAAAAATTTTTTTTTAATTGGAAAGTAGAGAAAGACAACAGCAGGCCTTATGACTCAACTTGGCAAAATGGTAGAAAGGAAGATGTCATTTGATTCGCACCAAGATTTGACTCTCTGTACCATTTTCTGGTGTAATGAACTTGTCTTGAAACTTTTGCTTGGCTTCTAACTACTCCTGCCTTTTGTGTCTCCCAGATTTACAAATAGAACCAATATCCTCAGTTACTTTGGAAGCTGGGTGGAAGTGTTTACTAGCAAGTCTGTGTAAGGGGGGCTTAGTTAGGTGACACCTTTCAGGCACTTTGGACTTTTTGGATGAGCCAGCCTTCTAAAGTGAACGTGTTTTGATTTCTGGAGTTAACTTGGTAGTTGAAAGGGGTTTACACACACTAAACACAACACTTATTGTCTTCACAGTGTTTTCCAGAGTCAGCTGCGTTTAGACCCAAGAGAGAAATGGGTCTTCTTACTCATAGCAGGAGTCTCCCAGCCTTCCCTGACTGCAGCTGAGGTTCTGAGGCAGCAGTTCATTTGTCTGGTATAATGAACTTGTCTTGAACCTTTTGCTTGGCTTCTGACTACTCCTGCCTCCCACCTGGAGGCTCAGTGCTGCCTCCAGCTCTAGGGACGATGCTTGTGGGTAGGAGGCCCCCGGAGCCCCGGTCAGGAGCTCCCCGGCTCACGATAGAGTTGCTCTTTCTCTTTCCTACCACTGCCTTCACCTTGGCTTTGGGTTCCCAGTAATCGAGCACCTGCCTACCTTCGTGTTCCTGGCTGACCTTTGCTCTGTTCCAGAGTTCCTAGTGATGTGTCTCCCTCCCAGTTCCTCACCGCGGTTATTGCCCTTTCTTCCCTCCATTAACGACATAGATTTGTCTGGCCGTGAGTCCTAAAGCCCTGTGTCGGAGTCCTGTGCATCTGCTCCAGCCCTCCTTGGCATGGAAGTCCTTACCTGGTACAGGTGTTAGAGTGTTAATACTTTCGTTTGTGGCATATATGTACTTCGCTTAGCTTTTTATTTTTAATAGGCAGAAAATTTCACACCTGAGCTATTAAATTTATTGAATGCTTTCACACTCACTGAAAACAGCTTATTAACTTCTTAACACTGAATTGCATCGGCTGACGGTACATGAGCGAGATGGGCTAACTAAATTGAATAATTACCTAACACCCCATAAATAAGCATGAGGAAGCTTAAATATCAATGAGATATGGGCAACAACCAGTGAAAACATTTCAATAAAATGTGAACTTGCTGTAACAGCCGTCTGGTCAAGAATCCCATTTTAGGTTTTAAAAGAGATTAAAAGCTTAAGAATTAAGAGTCATAGTCATAACAATTGCCATAATTATCTTGCTGTTTTAAAACAAGAGGAAAAGAATACTGATATATTTTGTTTTGTCTCTAAGTTATCCTGGTAGAAAAAAATGAAATGTGCTTCAACTTTGCAGATAAGAATTTGTTTGAAGCATCTTTTCTTAAAGACAGGGGTTTCTGTCTCTGTTTTGCCATTGAAACACTTCACTAGCCCAACTGCAGTGTGGGATTTAAAAGAAAAATTTCATTTAGCAATGGTTTATGGACGTATCTAGTTTTAGTATCAGGGTTATACAAGACCAACGCATGCAAAATGAGCTACAATGCTCTTAAGCTTTTTCTAGGCTCTGTAACCACTGATATTACCTGGAGTATTTATGCTGTAAAAGTGTGATAGAGCGCACATATTTTTGTTAGGGCGTTCTCAGCTTCTAGTAACAACAACAACAACAAAAATCGAAGAAAAGTACTTTATACAACAAGAATATATTTTTCTCACGTAGGAGGTCCCGGCATTGGTTCAGCACTCAGCAGATCACAGAGAATCCAAATTCTTCCCATCTCATTTTCAAGGGGTCAGCCACATGTTCCTTCTGGTCACAAAATGACTGCAGCAAATCCACAGGGACATGTCCCCAAACAGAGAGGGAGGAGCAGAGTCTCCTCACACATTTCTCTCTTTTTATTGGAGAAGAAAACATTTCCCCAAAGCACATAGCCCTTTCTTCCTCTTCTTTCATCTCATCGACCAGAACTTGATCACATGGTATCTTTAGCTGAAAAGTGATAATCTACTATTGGTAAACATTCTACCTTTTACTAAGTCATGGGTCACTTCATATTATATGGGATTTAGCTCCTCCTTGAAGTCTTGGTAGGACTCAACTGTAAGGGCCATGTGGGTTCGTTTTCTTTTTTGAGGGTAGACCTTTGACTACCTATTTCTTATGTTATTATTGGTAAGTTCAAGCTTTCTATTCCTTGAGTCAATTTTGGTGATTTATATTTTTCTAAATAGCCACTCCCCATGATTTGGATTTTTAAACTCATTGAAATAAAGTTGTACATAGTATTTTTAAAAATATTAAATCTCCTCATCTTGTTTTCATTTCAAAAGTTATTGTGTCTTTCTTTTTTCTTTCTTTTCTGGATACTTGCCAAAGACTTTTTTATGTTTCGATCTTATCAGAACAGAATTTAAGTCTATTATTTTTGATTTCCTATTTCATATTATCTATCTTTGTTAAGCCCACCCTTCTAAATTGTTTGGTTTATTTACTTCTTGTCTAGTTTCTAGAGTTGAAAGCTAAATTCATTTATTTTCAACCTTTCTTGCTTTCTAACATCTGAATTTAACATTATAATTTGCTCCCTAAGAAACAATTTTATTATGACTCAGAGTTTAAGATGCTTTATTCTCATTGTCACTGATTTTTAAATAATTCTACTGCCCCACTCCGTGGGAGAATCATAGCTCCTTGCCCCACTGATGCTAGACTTGACCATGAGACTTGCTTTCACCAATATAACATGAATGGAAATGATACCCACATTTTAAAAGCCACAGTGTGGTTCTATTGTCTTTATTTTCCTTCTGCATCAGTGTCCTAGACAGGGCTGCCCTTTTGGCCTGCATACCAGACTGAAGATGACGAGGATAGTGACAGCTAGCTGACCTGGGATGATGATAAAGTGTGAGAAATAAATCTTTGTTGTTTTGAATTCCTAATACTGCCTTAAATACTTCAGCATGCATTTCTAAAGAATAAGAACATCCTCCTACACAGCTCCAAAGGACATTTTACATCTAACAAAACTCACGATGATTTCTTAATATTATCTAATTCAAATTTCTTCATTTGGCCCCCAAATGTCCTTTATAGCTGGTTTGTACAAGCCATAAACCAATCCAGAACCACACATTCCATTTACTTGTTTTGTTCATAAACTTTTAACCTAGAACAGTTTCTTTTCTAATTATAACGATTTATTAAAGAGTCAAGGCCATTTGTCCTAAAGAATGTGCCACCTTTTAGATTTGTTTGATTCTCCCTATTTTTGTTCAGCTTGTCCCTGTAGCTCCTACATATTTCACATAAATAAGTTAGATATAAACATTTGATTAGAGTCAAATTAAAGATTTTTGGCTAGACTACAACATACTTGATGACGTGCGCTTCATGTCGTATCACACCAGAAGACACATAATAGCTCGTTGTCTCACCAATCTGATGCTAACGAAATAGGTGACCACCAGGTGAAGGCGGGGACAGCCTGATCCCCCCGTTACATGGTTTTGTTTTCAACTATTGTGATCAGAAAGTAACGCAAGTGCTGTCACTCTGGTGCCATATGAATAATTGGTACTTCATCAATAGAGGTTTTAATATCAATTGACAATTCTTGTCTGAATCAATAATTGCATTAAGGAAAATGATTTCTTCTGTAAAGTGGAGCTTTCCCTCCTCAACCGGAATCTTTTGGTTTCTGCAATAGAGCTGCTACTAGAAAGGCAGGATAAACAATTCTTTCCGTTTATCAACTTTCAAAGTATAGAATTGGTTCCAATGGTGACAAATGAATTTTTCCTGGATTTCTCTTGTCATTATGGACATCTGGATTTTCTGAGATTTGATGTGTTTCAATCAACTATTATATTTCTCTTTTCAATGTTCAATGTTCAATGTTCAAATCTAATGCAATCCTTAGTGAAATTACTGATTTAGGTAGAATCCTTCACAGAGGGAAACAGAAGCAAAAAAACCCAAGTCACTGGACTCAGTAAGTCAGTGGAAACGTGGCTGTCAACCAGGAGTGATTTTGCTCCCCAGAGGACATTTTGGCAATAGCTGGAGACATTTTTAGTTACCATAACTAGTTTAATGCTGTATTTAATATTGCAGTAATTTAAAAGATTTAAAGTGGCATCACATTTAAGATTTAAGACAGTGACATGATAGCTGCAACACCCTGCTTAGTGACATTTAAAAGGAAAAATATCATGACTTTAATTTTAAATTGGTGGACTAAATATTTCAGAAAAACTCTTCTATTGAACATAACTAAAACAGGCAGATGAAATATAAAAATAATCTTCAAAAAAACCCAAACCCATGAAATAGCTGGATGATAAGGAATTAAAAGGCCAAGACACTGGAAAGGATGTGAATTAGAGATTTTAACATGGCAGTTTGGAATTTAAAAATGAATAAATAACTAATGATAAATGAATAAAAATAAGGGAAAGAAAAGAGAAAACATGAGACAGATTCCCAGGACTACAGTCACAGGTCTCCATTTTCCTGAGAGAGTTGCACAATGTTTCACTGTAAACAGGACAGATCTGCTTTGTCCCTTTGAATAACAAGCCAAAGAATGGAAGGCCATGGGCACCATTAACTCTCAGGAAGCATCACCTGGCTGGCACCGAGAATCACCATTGTTTATCAGATATGCCCAAATGGCCAAACTGCGCTCGCCAGCTCCTACTCCTGAGCCAGGAGTGATAGATTAATCTCAGGAAGGCAAACAGCCAACACCATTGGGAAAACCAGTCATCGATCAATCATATCCCCTTCAAACAACATACACTGTGTTAGTGAAATAAAGAACTGGTCTCATCCGTCCAGTGATGAACAATCCGTTTGTTAACACACACTGGGGGATAAGATAAGATAATAGGACTCTAAGTGTCTACCATCAAACCATCACTATTGCTGAATTCCTTTTTTTTAAAAGTATATTTTATTGATTATGCTATTACAGTCGTCCCATTTTCTTTCTCCCTTTTATTCCCCTCCACTCTGCACCCCCCATCCCACCAGCACTCCCCCCAACCCCAGTTCATGTCTGTGAGTCGTACATATAAGTTCTTTTGCTTCTCAATTTCCTATGTTATTCTTAACCTCCCTCTGTCTATTTTGTACCTACCAATTATGCTTCTTATTCCCTGTGCTCTTTCCACCATTCTCCCCTCTCCCCATCCCTACTGATAGCCCTCCATGTGATCTCCATTTCTGTGATTTTGCTGTTTTTCTAGTTGTTTGCAGTTTGTTTTCGTTTTTGTTTTTTTAGGCTCAGTTGTTGATAGTTGTGAGTTTCTTGTAATTTTACTGTTTGTAGTTTTGATCTTCTTTTTCTTAGATAAGTCCCTATAACACTTCATGTAACAGGGCTTGGTGATGATGAACTCCTTTAACTTTACCTTGCCTGGGGATCACTTTATCTGCCCTTCCATTCTAAATGATAGCTTTGCTGGATAGAGTATTCTTGGATGTAAGTCCTTGTCTTTCATGACTTTGAATACTTCTTTCCAGCCCCTTCTTGCCTGTAAGGTTTCTTTTGAGAAATCAGTTGATAGTTTTATGGGCACTCCTTTGTAGGTAACTGTCTTGTTTTCCCTTGCTGCTTTTAAGATTCTCTCCTTATGTTTATCTTGGGTAATGTAATGATGATGTGCCTTTGTGTGTGCTTCCTTGGGTCCAGCTTCTTTGGGGCTCTCTGAGCTTCCTGGGCTTCCTGGAAGTCTATTTTCTTTGCCGGATTGGGGAAGTTCGCCTTCACTATTTTTTTCAAATAAGTTTTCAATTTCTTGTTCTTCCTCTTCTCCTTCTGGCACCCCTATGATTCAGATGTTGGAACGTTTAAAGTTGTCCCAGAGGTTCTTAAGCCTCTCTCCATTTTTTTGAATTCTTGTTTCTTCATTCTGTTGTGGTTGAATGTTTATGTCTTCCTTCTGCTCTAAATCATTGATTTGAGCCCCGGTTTCCTTCCCGTCACTATTGGTTCCCTTTGTATTTTTCTTTATTTCACTTTGCATAGCCTTCGCTTTTTCCTCTATTTTTCGAACATACTCAACCATTTCTCTGAGCGTCCAGATTACCAGTGTTTTGAACTCTGCATCTGATAGGCTGGCTATCTCCTCATCACTTAGCTGTATTTTTTTCTGGAGTTTTGATCTGTTCTTTCATCTGAGCCATATGTCTTTGTCTCCGTGCTCCTGTTAGGTTGTAAGGGGCCAAGGCTTAGGTATTCACCAGGGTGGGGCAACTCACATTGCCGCGTTGTGTGTGGGGCCGGGGCCAAAGAGGGACCTATACCGCTTGCTCAGCTCTCCCCCAGCTTTCAGTCGCTTCCTCTGCTACCCACAAACAAATTGGGACCTTCTGGTACTGATTCCCAGGTGTGTGGGTTGTTGTACATTTTAGGACTCTATGGATCTCTCCAATGAACTCTCCTATGAGGCTGGGAGTTTCTCCCGCCGCTGAAAACCCCACAGGCTTTTACAGCGAGGGGTTTTGAGGCTTTCTTTCCCTGCACTGGAACCCTGGGTTGCGCAGTCTGTCTCACTCCCCAGTTGTTCCTCCCGGTTTATCTGCAAGCAAATGTGAGACCGCCTGGTCCGCCAGCTGCTGCCTTGCCACATGTCCTCTCTGTCCCAACTGCCCATCTCCGCCCCTCCTACCAGCCTGGATGAATGTTTCCTCCTTAACTGCTTGATTGTCAGACTTCCATGTAGTTCGATTTTCTGGCAGTTCTGTTTTTTGTTTTTAAATTTGTTTTTGTCCTTCTTTTGGTTGTGAGAGTAGGCAAAGTATTTACCTATGCCTCTATCTGAGCCGGAAGTCTGAGATCCCTAAAAGGGAGGAATGCCTTCTAGCTGTAGAGGTCAGGGGATGTTCATCTAAAGAGATGAGATCAGACGGAGGCTGTAGGGTAAATGAAGGCAGTCTGGCTTCCTCACCCAGGTGTCTGGATAACTAAGTAGTGTCCTCATAGCCTTGAAACTGGGTCTAGTAAACAGTCCCCATAATATGAAGAGGGTTTGCTTGTGCAGAATCACACTATGTCATATCATATTTTGGCTTTTTGCTAGCTTTCTTGTCTCTAGTACTTAAGGTAGGGGCTTCTTACTGGACGTGCATGCACACACACATGCAGGGATATACAGAGACAGAGGAGAGGGAACAGGCAACATGTGGTGTGACACGTGGAGACACGCAGCTTGTAGCATGTGTGGATTGCCCACCCTTGAATAAAGGCATGTCAGACATCCCAGCGGCTCCGTGAATATTCTTCCATCTACCTGAGTCCCGTGAACCTGCCCGACCTTGACCGGTCACAACACAGAGGCCCTGAAGTTTGGGAAGAGGGCAGAGAGCACCAGCAGAGAGAATAGACCATTTTATACAGGATTTCCAGGGAACTAAACTTTGAATGGTGGGTTAGGACCAGGCCGTCTAGGCCCTTGAATTTCTGGCTAAAAATTTAGGTGGGATTTTATAAGGAATAGGAAACCACTATGAGGTTGCAGCATAAGCAGGAGGAATTGATGGCCTGGTTCTTAAATTTAAGTGTTTAATGGTCAGGCTCAGAAATCTATACCACCAGCAGCGCTGCTGCCATTATAAGTTCCTAATAACTAATATAAAGGGATCATTGAGAAAATACGAAGAGAAAAGAACAGGTTCAGAGCGCTGTGTGCAGTTTTTTTCCATTTGCATTGGACATGCAAAGCTTAAGATTTCACACATCTGAGAATATCTCTGGGGGGACTCAGGAGTCCCTGGTGGCTGTGGCTGTCACCTAGGAGAGAAAGGGGCTGCCATGTACTCTGAAACACTGGTCACGGTTGATTGTAACAAAATTAACTAGATAAGGAAGTAGTACTTACTTTCATTTTGGTATAGTTTAGTTTTTAATCACAAGACAGGGTGGGTAGTGTGCCAGAGGACAGACCTCAACATCAGGGGACCAGTTTGACCTAGCCCCTGTTCCCTTCTTATTACCATGTGACCTTAGGAAAGACCATTGTTTCAAGATTCAACCCCCTCACCTGTAAAATAAGGACAAGAACACCTTCCTCACAGGGGCCCGATAAGAACTTACAGGGAGGTGCCATGAAGCACCGTGCGGTCATAAAACTTTTAAAAAATGAACAAGCATAAAACATTTCTTGTCCTGGAAATGCTTGGAATGTTGGAATTCAGCTCAGATTTTTGACATTGGGACTCACTGTCCCAGTGTGGCTCCCTGGCGTGGACTGAGGGCAGATGAAGCAGGCGGGGCAGACGCACCCGCTGCCCAGCAGTGCCCGGGCAGGCCAGACTCGGGGGGCACAGACAGGCAAAACCATCACGAAGGGCAGCATTCCCTCTCTCCCAGACCGAGTCACTGATAGGAGATTTTTTAAAAAATTAATGCATAGGATAAAGCTTTCTAACTGATAGGTTGAGTCTTGCCGTTCTTAGCAAATCATATGGGAACAGAAGGATCGCTTAGCTCTGTTCTTCGGCTGAGCGTGGACCGGCAGGCACCCCCTAGCACAGTCACATTTCGGCAGAGGGTCTGAAGAGCTCTTTAGTTTCTGCTGTGAGATTTGAAAAGCGACATGTGGGACATCCCCTCTGGAAGGCAAACAGTAACACAGAGCATTAGTTTAATTCTTGTGCCCAGGAGGTTCTGCTTAGGGATCTTATCATAACAACATTAACGGAAGCTGTTGATTCTCCGGATGTGGCTATGGAAATGGTGCGGAAAGAAACGGGACATTGGAAAGGCCGCCCAACATCTCTCCTCATTTTGTCATTTATAGGCAAGTCCTTATTAGGCAACAGGAAAAACGTCTGTGTAATTTCAACCGTAATCTGGAAAGTAACCACACCCTCTTCCCAGGACTTCCCTCTTCACACACAAAGCTTTTTCCTCTTGAAAATGAGACTTTTCTATTCATAGGAGAATATTATATCATAAAAGAGTGCTTATGAAAGGTGTGCTCCTTTCTCAAATGATAGTCTAAGGTTAAATGAATTTAACATCAAAGCTGACCCTTTCTGCCAAATGGCAACACAATTTAGAGGGAACTGGTGATTTTTTGCTAGTGAAGCGTGTTCTAGAACGGGAAGACTAAGAGATTGCTTTCATTTATCTGAGGGTAAGGCCAGATGAGGGCTCACACAAAGGAAGGTAGGTACACAAAAGAAGAAGATACAAACACAGGAGAAATAGGGCAGCGTTAGTACAGTGTTAGGACAACATTTTCTATAGTCATTTCTACATAATGCTTACAGTGTTAAAAAAGCAAAGTCCAGCTGAGTAAATCTGAAGGTCCAATCGGCTTTACTAAGCATATCATGGATCCGGCAGGATCCGACCAGACGGGCGCTCCAAGGGTTTTACAAAATGGGAGGTTTTTCTAGGAAGAAGGGTGGGACAAGGGAGCTGTTAACAAAAGGAAAGAAAGGAGTATTTTTAGACCGAGGCAGCTTCTTCGGGGAGGAAGAGAACAGCAAGGGTTTTCTAAACGCAGTAGATCGACTCTCCTCTTCATGGGGTGGGGGGAGATGAAGCGGACCCGCAAACAGGACAGGCCGCTTTATTGGTGCTTGACCAGAAAACTCCAGACTGGTTAATTAAGGTAACATTTCTGGGTGAGGTTGAAGCCGCAGTTAAATCAGATATTCAACCTCGGTTTGGTAGCACAGGCTTTTAGCATGAGCAATACCATTTTTGGCCAGTGAGTTTTCTCTTTAATAACAACAACCCTATAAGATAAGTATTATTATTATCATCCCTCTTTTATGATAAGGAAACTTCAAACAGAGCTAACTTGCTTAAGGTCACACTCTGAACCTTTCAGGAGGGGCTTTTTTCCTGTCTCCATACACACCTTAGAGCACTGGGCCGGGGGGTGGGGAGGTATCCCCACTTCTCTTGATCGCTTCAAGATCATTATTCCTCTCCCCTCCGAAGCGCTTAGCTCTGAAGCACATGTTATCAGACGCTATTACTAAATATTCCTCTTTGTTGAGTCAACTATAAACCCTGCCGGTCTTGAAGATTTGTGTTTCTTGTCACTCTTTCCAAATTCACGGTTATTTTAAACCCGTAGAGACAACCTTGCCAACACCTTGCCCGCCAGCACCTCAAAACGCTTTTCTCCAGAGACCTTGTCCTTCCACCCCACCTGTCCCAGAGGCCAACTTGTTGCTCACCAGATCTGTTTGCTTGCCTTCCTGGGCAGGTTGTGTTTCCATCCTTCGTAGTTAGGGTGACTTTAAGACCGAGCTCTACACAAAGGAACATGGCAGCCACGGGTGCGGCCCTGCGCTTGCCCTCTCACTATCTGCCAGACAGACGGACAGCGTCCTACGGAGGGTTCCCAGGCCCTAGGACAGGGCAGTCCAATGGAAACACATTGATAATTCGGGCTGTGTGTACTTTGGCATTTTCTAAGAGCCGCTTTAAAAAACACAAAACGAAACAGGTGAAATTAATTTTAATAATACATTTTCTTTAACCCAATATATCAAAATATTATTTCAACATGTAATCAGTATAAAAATGATTGAAGAGATGTTATAGATTCTTTTCTCATATTGTCTTTTTTTAAAAAAGTTTTTTATCCTTAACCAAGGATATTTTTTCATTGCTTTTAGAGAGAGGAAGAAGCAAGAGAAAGGAAGAGAGAGAGAGAGAGAGAGAGAGAAACATCGATGTGAGAAACATCAGTTGGCTGCCCCTCGTATGTGCCCCGACCAGGCATCAAACCCACAACCTTTCATTGTGCTGGAAGATGCCCCGAACAACTGATCTATGCTGGCCGGGACCTTTTTTTCATCTTAAGTCTTTAAAATTTGGTATGTCATTTACATTTCTAACACAGAGCAATTCAGACACTAAGTTTTCAACAAAAGGAATTATCCTGTGTGTAATTTCATAAAGCAGATGCACATACCAAATTCGTTTCAGTCTTTGAAGATTTTAAATTAATTAAGCATAAATAAAAATTTAAATTCAGTTTGTTAGTTGCACAAATCACATTTTAAGTGCTCAGTATTGGAATGTGTGGCCCTAGAGTCTGGACTGCTGTGGAGAGAGTCCAGCGTTACCGCAAAACTGGCTCAAACTGGTCCTATACTGTTTCCAAGAAGACCTGGGACCAAGGTTCAAACCTTGGCTACACCCTTCC
>PVJD01010070.1:0-56746 GCA_004026545.1 Mormoops blainvillei
AACATTAGAAAATATCAGTGTGATCCATCAAATCAATAGTCTAAAAGATAAAAAGTATATCATCATATCAATTGACTCAGAAAAATAATCTGAGAAAAAGTCAGCTGGAAACAGCCTAAGTGCCCATGAGTGACTGAGTGGTTCAAAAAGCTACAGTACATTTCACAATGGAATATTACACAGCAGAAAAAAGAAGGAACTCCTACCTTCTGCAACAGCATGGATGGAACTGGAGAATATTTCACTTAGCATACTAAGTGAAATAAATCAGTTGGTAAAAGACAAATATCATGTGATCTCACCTATAAATAGAATCTAATGAGCAAAATAAACTAACAAACAGAATAAAACACGGGCATGAAAACATGGAGCAGACTGAAAGTGATCAGAGGGGAGGTGGAAATGGTGGAAAAAAGGGGAAGGGACTAGACAAAGAACATGTATGAATGGCCCATGCACATGGGCATCAGTGTGGGAATTAACTATGGGAGAGGGGTGGGATGAGCAGAAGAGGGCAAAAGGGGAAAAATTGGGACAACTGTAATAGAATAACAATTAAACATGATTAAAAAAACAGCATGTTTTTTTCATTAAAAAGTCACTCAGCTATAAAGAGAGTAGAACATTCTAAATTAATTAACAACTACAAAGTTTTAATAGCTACAAAGTTCTAGACCAAGCTTCATACTTATTGGTAAAAAACTGTATGATTTAAACCTAAAATTGAGAAGAAACAATTTCCTGTCTCACCACTTCTCTCCACCATGGTACTGGTACTTCTAAGAGATGAAAAGGGAAAAATCTATATAGGTTGGAAAGGAATAAATAAATCACTTATAATTGCAAGTTATATATTAAAAATCCTAAATAAATTTAAATACCTCTTAGAAATTAATACATAATTTTAGCAAGGTTGCAAGAGATAATGTCAATATAAAAGAATTTAATTATTTTCCTATACAGCAGAAGTGAATAATTGGAATTTAAACTTAATAGAATTTACATAACACATAATAATATAATTTGTTATAAAACTAAATATGTAAATATAGTAATATGCAGAAAAATGCAAAACAATGATAAAATCTAAATAAATGGAAAAATATTTCATTTTTATGGTTTGGAAACTCAGTATTGTTAAGCTATCCGTTCTTTCAAAATTGATATTTACATTCAACACAATAAAAATTAAAATTCCAGTGCAGTATTCCCTAGATACTGACAAGCTTATTGTAAAGTTTATGTGGAAAGGCAAAAGGCCTAGAATACCCAATATTCGACTGAAGAAGAAGAACAAAGTTGGAGGACTCAGACTGCTGGGTTTCAAATCTTACTGTAAG
The DNA here is from genome assembly GCA_004026545.1 of Mormoops blainvillei. Taxonomy (NCBI): domain Eukaryota; kingdom Metazoa; phylum Chordata; class Mammalia; order Chiroptera; family Mormoopidae; genus Mormoops; species Mormoops blainvillei. Next base: position 1,341 of record PVJD01010070.1, read on the forward strand.
GCTAAAGGAATAGTGACAGTCTAGTGTTAGCAAAAGAATAAACATGTAAATCAGTGAACCAGAAGAGAGAGTCCTGAAATGGACTCTTAAAAATTATTGTAAACTTATTTTTGACAATGGTTCGATTCCTTGAAGAAAGAATAATAGTCTTTCCAACAAATGGTACTGGAAAATTAATTGTCTATATGCAAAAAATACAAAAACTAGGCAGAGATCTTATACTTTTTGAAAAAATTAACTCAGAATTGATTATAGACCTAAATGTAAAATGCTTGACTATACAACTACCAGATAAAAATATAAGGAAAAAAAACCTATGTTACTAAGGGTTTAGAAATAAGCTTTTAATATAATATCAAAATCATGATTCAAGAAAGAAAAAATAATAATTCAGGCTTGGTTGAAATTAAAACTCTGCAAAAACACTGTTATGAGAATGAGAAGTCAAGCCACACATTAGAAGCCTCATATAAAAATTTTTCAAAGAATTCTTAAAATTCAACAAGAAAGACATAAACCATTAAAAACTGTTAAAAGATCTGAAAATTTTTATCAAATGAGATGTACAGATGTCAATAAACATATAAAAGGTGCTTAATGTTATTTGCCAACAAAAGCTTAAAATTAAAACCACAATGAGATATGACTACATACCCATTAGAATGGATATAATCCAAAATATTGAAAATACCAAAAAATGGTAGGGTGTAGAGTAACAGATACTTTCCCTCATTGACAATGAGTGTTTAAAATGCCACCACCACATTGGAAAGCACTTTGGTTTCTTCCTACATGGTCTTACATACAAAGAAGTAATTGCACTCCTATTTACTCAGTTGATCTGCAAACAGCTTAGATTCTTATGAAATCCTGTATATTTTTATTTATAGTAAAATCATTTATAATTGCTCAAATTAGAAACAATCTGGATGTCCTTTAAGAGGTGAATGAATAGGGCTTTTGCTCAAGATGAGAGGGTGCGGGGGGAGCACTGTTCTCACCACCTCCAATGACCACATCAAAATTACAACTAAATCATAGAACAATCAACCTAAAGAACCATCTGATGACTAGCTGAACAGAAGTCCTTTAAGTAAGGATATGAAGAAGAAGCCACATCAGGACTGGCAGGAGAGGTTGAGATGCAAAACAAGCTGTCCCCACACCTATGTGTGGTGGTTGAGAATCAGGAGGAAAACCTCAGCTGCGAAGATCAAGGGGTCCCAGACTCACACCGAGCTCTCCAGTTCAGAGCACCAGTGTTGGGAAGAGGAGCCCCCACTACATCTGGCTGTGAAAATCAGCATGGATTTCACTAGCCTAGGTGAGGTAAAAATTGCTAGAAACCCAGGGATTCTCTGAAAGGGCCTGAACATAGACTCACTTGTTCTCAGATGTCCACACTGAACTTCAGCAGAAGGGCAGCACCCTGTGGATGGAGGGGGGATTTGGTGCCAAATACATTTAAGAAGAATCTGAGCTGTCCCTGTATTGAGCTTGCTTTCCAAGTGGCCAGTAGGTGGATGCCATCTGCCCTGTGTTGAGCCTTCTGCACAAATAGCCAAAATTAAATCATCATTAACTGGTGAACACTACTCTTGCTCCACCCAGGTGACTTCTTGAAACCATCCTTCACCCAAATTTGTTAACCACTCAAGGATTTTTTTGTGGTTGAACCATACGGACAGCTACATGGGAGTAGGCCCCAATTGTCCTTTTGGTGAGCAGTCTCAGGCTCAGTATTGGTGGCAGCCAGAGTTGGTTCACAGTGTGAACCAAATCTCCCAAATACCTCCAGGCTCAGCACAGGAAGCCATCAAATGTGAATTTCTTTCTAGCTCCTATCATGTAGTGCTGGGCTGGTCATAACTTTGGCGTGCCCCTGAGCTCCTCCCAAGTGGCCCCAGAATCAACACACAGAGCTTCAGACCACAACAGAGCACCACGCAATTTGCTCAATAAGCAGTACACCTAAAAGGTGGTCTCAGAAGGCAGTAGAAACAACTGAAGTAAATTCTGCTTCTTGGTCAGCCCTTGCACAGCAGTTCATATGCTGTGATCACGACTGATAGATCCACAGCCAGTCAGGCTGAGGGTCAACCTCACACATTAAGGTGGCTAGCAATCAAGGCTCAATTACAACAGGGGAGCACATACAACCCACGAAAGAAACAACCCTGAAATGCCTTGTTTGGATGATCAGGAAGGCTCCTGCACAGGGCCACCTTACCAAAACTGGAAGACGTAGCAGATCTATGTAATCTGCTATGGGAGGCAGCCAAAATAGGGAGACAAAGAAACATGTCCCAAGTGAGAGAACAGGAGACAATTCCAGAAAAAGAATTAAACAAAATAAAGACAAGCAATATATCAGATACAGAGTTCACTGGTTATAAGGATGCTGAAGGAATAACCTGAAAGAGTAAATAAATTTCTACGAACATATTTTCTTCCAAAATTGAATCAAGAAGAAACAGAAAATCTAAACAGATTCATTACTGCCATTGAAATTGAATGTGTAATCAAAAAATTCCTGACAAAGTAAAGTCCCAAACAGCATGTCTTCTCAGGTCAATTGTACCAGAATTTTAAAGAAGAATTAATGCCTATCCTTTTCAAATTATTCCAAAAAGCTCTAGGGGAGAAAAGAAGCCAAGCTTATTTTATGAGGCTACCATTACCCTAATTCTGAAACCAGACAAGGACATTACAAAAAATTATTGTACAATATTTATGATTAACATAGATGTAAATATCCTCAGCAAAATATTAGCAAACTGAATTTAGCTGTACATGAAAAAGATCATACACCATGATCAATTGGGATTTACCAGATACAAGGTTGGTACAATATTTGCAAATCAGTTAACATGTTACACCATATAAACCAAATCAAGAATAAAACTGTATGACTCATATTAATAGATGAAGGAAAAGCATTTGACAAAATCCAGCATCCATTTAGGATAAAACCTCTCAGTAAAGTGGGAATAGAGGTAACATACCTTGACATGATGAAGGTCACACATGACAAACCCACACCTAACATCGTATTCAACAAGGAAAAGCTGAATTATTGTCCTTAAGATTAGGATCAAGGCAAGGATGTACACTTTCACCACTTTTATTCAACATAGTATTGAAATTTTTAGCCACAGCAATCACCCAAAGAAAATAAATAATTGATATGCAATTGGAAAAGAAGTAATATCATCATTATTTGCAGATGACATGATACTATGTATAGTGAACTCAAAATTCCACCAAAAAGCTATTCCACCAAAAAGTTAGTTGAATTCAGTATATTAAAATACAAAATTAATATTCAGATTTTACACACTGATAACAACCTATCAGAAAGAGAAAATAAGGGAACTATAACATTTATAATTGTATCAAAAATAAAATATCTAGACCATTTAACCAAGAAGATAAAAGACCTGGACCTGGAAAATTATGACATTGAAGAAAGAAGCTGAAGTATATAAAATAAATGGAAGAATACATAGTGCTCATGGGTAGAAAGAATTAACATTATGAAAATCTCTATACTACCCAAAGCAATCTATAGTTTTAAACATTAATGACATTTATTACAGAACTAGAACAAATTATTCCAAAATTTATCTGGAACCACAGAAGGCCCCATATAACCACAACAATCTTGAGAAAGAAAATAAAGTTGAAGGTATTATGCTACCTGATATCAAACTATACTACAAGGCTATAGTAATCAAAATGGCATGGTACTTGCATAAGAACAGAATAGAGACCCCAGAAATAAACCCACACCTACATAGACAATTATTCAATGACAGAGGATGCAAGAATATACAATAGGGTAAAGACAGTCTATTCAATAAATGGTCTTTGAAACATTGGACAGATAATACAAAAATTTAACTAGACCACCTTGTTACACCATACATAAGAATAAACTCAAATTGATTAAAAACTTAAATGTAATATCCATAAATCTAAATCTTCTAAAAGGAAACATATGCAGTAAAAACTCTGACATTGTGCTTAGTAATATTTTGTTCTGATATATCTCTTTGGCCATGAGGAAAAAAAATAAACAAATGAGACTATATCAAATATTTTTTTTTTCACAGCAAAGGAAACCATCAACAAAATAAGAAGACAGGCTACTGATTGGGAGAAGATATTTGCAATGATACATCAGATAAGAGGTAAATATCCAAAATTTATAAAGAACTGATACAACTCAGCACCAAAATAAATAAATAAACAAACAAACATACAAACCTGATTAATTCATTTAAAAAAATGGGTAAAAGTCCTCAGTAGACGTTTCTCCAAGGGGTCACACAGATGGTCAATAGACATATGAAAAGATGCTCAATGTCACTAATTATAAGAGAAATTCAAATTAAAACCCCAATGAGACATCACCTCATGTCTGTCAGAGTGGCCATCATCAGGAAATTTGCAAGCAACACATGCTGATGAGGATATGGCGAAAAGGGAACCACCCTGCACTGTTAGTAGGTCTGCAACTTGGTGTAACCACTATGAAAAAAAGAATGGATTTCCTTAAACATTAAGGATAAAAATGCCTATAACACAGCAATTCCTTTTCTGGGTATTTACCTGAGGATAGAACAGCCAAAAATAGCCTATGGAGACATGACTACTAAGTGAAATATTCTATCCTATATGGAATCCTAGAACAAAAAAAAAAGACATTAGGGAAAAACTGGGATGATCTGAAAAAAGTATGGATGTTAGTTAACAATTTAACAATAGTTATTTTTAATTGTCACAAATGCACTATACCAATGTAAAAATTTTAAAATAAAGGACACTAGAGGGTTGAGTATACAGGAAACCTGTACTATCATTGCAATAATTTTGTGCATCTAAAACTCTTGTAAAATAGAAATATTTTTAAATAAAAATGAAAATATCATTTATTCCTTTGATAACACTTCAATGTGCTTTTTTATTATGTCATGAATACAAATTTATTTTACTTTTGCACTTTTTCTCAAATACATACAATTTTAAATTTAATTAGAGTAGGCAATAACATACACCTGTCATTAATTGTGACTGGTTTGTTGTAAATACCTGTATGACCTTAAGAGGACTTGGATAGCCTTATCTCAGGTAAAGTGTTTTAGTGCGCCCTATTTCCCTTTGCACTCTTTTTGCCAAGAAATATCTTAATCTTTAATCAATTTATACTTTTGATTTTGCTATTTTATCCATTTTGGAAACAACCCCAAATCATTGACTAGAGAAGCATATGAATGAATAAATATGTACGTTGTTTACTGCAGTTTTCATTCTTCTTTGAAAGTGTTAGTTTCGAACTGCTGTTTCCTCAACATACACTTAAGTTTTTAATATTTTTGTCATGAAGTTTTCTAGAGGCAAGAAAAAAATAAAAAGCAAAGGATTTTCTAGGAACTCATCTTCAAAAGGTTGTTTTTCCATTGTAGGAAATCAAGCAAAAAGAATACTTTAGTGCATATTTTTTACTTAATGTTTACATAACCCTAGAAAAATGCCTGAATGCAGCCATATGAGGGCAAAGATAAAAATTCCATATTTTTACAGTGACATATACTGAACCAACTAATTTCATGAGACTAGAGTTAGAGGTTAACATCACATAATTGGACATGTTTCATGTGTATTTCTTTTATTTTTTAAAAACCATTATCGACTTAATTGTTGTCACAAGTCTATACCAAAAATAAGCAACCAAATAAACAGTGCATTCACATTGGCTGAGGAATGAGTTACTCTGCAAAGTCTGATTTTTCAATCCCTTTTAAAACCCAAAACACCATTTTATTGTGTTTCTTTCTAAATGCATGAACTTTATTGACCGAAATGATTACAGTGTGATCACTGTTGATGGGCTAACAGTGTTGTTGTTATACACTAGTTGTTATAACCCCAGGTATCATGTAGTTATACAGTATATATATAGTAGTTATACTGTTGTTGACAGTAGTTGCTGTTATAACCCCAGGTATCATGGGTGCCTAGATGTCATTGTAGCTGTCAGTGCAGTCAATTAGGAAACCAGAGCTGAATGCCAACCATTTTCAACTTTCTTGGGGAGCTAACAAACTTCAGAAGTCTGTATCAAGTCCCTTCCTTACTTACAATAACTATAGATTATGCCCACAGTCTAAGTAAGAAAATTAAATTAAATAACTTTACTGAGGTCAACCAGTGAATAAGTGGTGGAGATGGGGTTTCTGTGACTCCAAAACCCATGGTCTTTGAAATGGAGAATACTACCTTTCAGGAACTCCCACTTTATTTCTGGGGGAAAAAAAAATGTTATCAGAAGTCATGTGACACCATAAAAGTCCTAGAGCAAAACATAGGCAGGAAAATTTCAGATATCCCATGCAACAATAGTTCCACTGATACATCTGCTAGGACAGGGATATAAAGGAAAGAAGAAACAAATGAGGCTACATCAAACTAAAAAGCTTCTTCCCAGCTAAAGAAAACATCAATAAAATGGAAAGGACACCAATCGTATGGGAAAATAAATTCGTCAATGAAACCTTGGACAAGGGTTTGATCTCCAAAATATATAAAGAACTCACACAACTCCATGCCAGGAACATAGCAATCCAATTAAAAATTGGGCAAAGGACCTGAACAGACACTTTTCCAAAGGGCCCATAGGCACATGAAAAAAATATTCATCACTAACCATTAGAGAGATGCAAATTAAAACCACAGTGAGATACCACTTCACACTAGTTGAAATAGTCATCATTAATAAATCAACAAACAACAAGTGCTGACAAGGTTGTGGAGAAAAGGGAACCCTAATACACTGTGGGTGTGGGGGGGCAATGCAGACTGGTACAGACACTGTTGAAAACAGTAATGGAATTTCCTCAAAAACTAAAGATGGAACTGCCTTTTGACCCAGTAATTCCACTGCTGGGACTATACCCTAAGAATCCTAAAACACCAGTTCAAATGAACCTATGCATTTCAATGTTCATAGTATGTTATTTACAATAGCCAAGTGCTGGAAACAGCATAAATGCCCATCAGTAAATGAGTGGATCCAAAAACTATGGTACATTTACATAATGAATACTACGGAGCAGAAAGAAAGAAGAAACTCCTACGCTTTACGACAGCATGGATGGAACTGGAGAGCATTGTGCTAAGTGAAATAAGCCAGGCAGTGAAAGACAAATATGATATGTTTTTACCTGGGAGTGGAACCTAATCAATAAAACAAACAAATGAGCAAAACAGAACCAGAGACATGGAAATAAAGAACAAACTGACAGCGACCAGAGGGGAGGGAGAAAGGGGTTAAGGGGGAAAGAAAGGGAAGGGGCAAGCCAAGGATCACAAATAGAGGACTCATGGGCATGAACTGTGGGGGTTGGGGGATTGACTATGAGAGTGGGAGGGATGGGGCAGGGGAGAGCAATGGGGAAAACGGTGGGACAGCTGTAAGTGAACAACAATAAAAAAAAAAGTCACACAATACACACCTAAATACAAAAGTTCACCCCCCTCTGACCTGTCCCACAGCCAGTCAATAATTTTCCACCAAAAAGAACCACTGCTGACTGCTATCATTTTCTCAAATATCTGCCTTTCAACAGATATTCTATCCAGCATTGTTTTTAAAGGTGGTGCTTTTAAAAACTAATCTACCACACATATTTTATTTTTTGTCTATAGAGCTAATGATTTTTACATTGCCCTTAGTGATTTTTAGTGTTTTGTTTTCTTCTGTTGGGAGATGGATTTCAGAATCAAGTAGTGCAGTTGTTCTCCCTCCATTCACAATTTTGAGGCAAATAAATTCTTCCCTAGAATGTTTCCTGTCTTATGCTGTTTTCATTCAATTCTGGATGTCCTTGTGGTTTGGACTGAGTCCTATCGACTACAAAAGAAAGCTTCCCAATGATCTCTAATTAATTTCCATTTTATATTATATTTATCATATTCATTAATCATGACTAGAGAAATATTCAAAGGACATCATCTGCTCCAAGTACGTACATTCTAAATCCCTCCTTTGTTGTGCTTAGCTCCATCAATCTCTTCTGATTAACTCCTTTTTTCAGTACTCTCTCATTTTCTCATGTAACTCAAGGTTACTCAAAAAGTCATTTATTTCACACTCTGAGTTGTAAACTGTATACCCTTAATCAATCTATTGTAACATAAGTTTCTTATGTCAATTAACTGCCATTTACTCTGTTCCAGGCTTTGTGCCAAAAGCTTTACATACATTATCTCACTTAACCTTTATACATTTTAATGAGGTAAATGTTAGTACTGGAACTTTAAATATAAAGACTTTGGGGCATGGATTGCAACCCAGGTATGATTCCAAAATCTGATATACAAATATCAGCTTAATATCTCTACTTGTTAAGATGTTATTACACACTTCCAGATTTATTAAGTAACATTCTCTTGACCTAATTAATTATACTATTGTTTTACCAAAAGATCTAAGAATATAAACTAATTAAAAAGATGTAATAAAAACATTTACATGTTCTTTTCATCCTTGTCATGGTCCATCAATATAAACATCAAACTGATATTAAAATTTTTGGCTTAATTAGAACATTAATAAAATGACATTAAGATGAGAGTCTAAAAAACAGATGTGATCAAATAAATGCTACATACAGAATGTTCCCACACTCTTAAAATGAACACTTAAGTCACTTAATTTCTGTTCTCTCACTTTTATCAAAGAATTTAAGTTAAAGACATGTTACATCAGCATTGTTTATCCTAATATTTACCCCGTTGTTAACAGATTTAAAAAAAATGTGTTTGGTGTAAATTACTTTTGTTTATACATAAGTAGACCAGAATCTACCAGCATGTGTGGGAGAAGTTACAATGAAAAAGGCAGGTTGAATGATGAGTAGAATTGAAGAACATCACATATTCTCTATGATAATCTGCCTGAACATTCTGAAATTCCCTGTCCCCATTATTGTTCATCATAGTAAACATTCGATCTACATAGGCCCTGCATAAAAGTAAAAAAATTAGAGTCCAAGATGTTCACTTCCACATGTTCACTTTGATAGAATGCTGGGTAAGCGTGGGGAAAGTCCTAAATGAACAAAGATCCTTCTTTATTGCACTAAATATTACCCAACTACGTCACATTTTACTGCATGGGAAAGTAAGCTCATAAGAGGGCAGACTGTCTTTTTCTTTCATTGTTGAATTGCTATTACTTGGAAAGTGACTTATATATAATAATATAAAAGCCCATGAAATAAGTATTCTACTTATGATCCTAAAATGAACTAGGGCAGGGATTGTAAATTATCAAAATAAAATATTATGTATCAAACTGAACTGTTCTTGACAAACCAATTTATTGTTTTTAATTTATATGAGAATTTATATACTGTGAAAAAGATCACTAGGATACACTGACTTCTCTAAATTTATATAACCTGCTATGCAATTCTAATTACTGAGGAGATTAAAATTTCCACAAAATACTAGATGAAAACTGCCAATCATTAATGATTAACATATATGGAAATGATTAACATATGTGAAATTTCTAGCTTAGTGACTGACATACAGCAGCCATTCCCCAAACATTTCCCTTCCTCCATACCCCTCTAAAGTATATTTAATTTAGAGTAAATTAGAATCGGTGTAGTACATTTTTAAGTAGATAACTTCAAAGATAATGGGAAACTGTACCTCTATGTGCAAATGTAAAATTTACGATTTATTAATATTATAATCAGTTATACAATAAAAAGCATGCATACGTAGGAAACTAGCTGACTTGTAGTTAAATATAGGTGACATATTTATTAATTATTAACCTTGGATAACTAGGTTTTTGCTTAGATGTAATTTACCCATATTCAAAATATTGGTAATATTATCAGCATCCAGAGGAACCAGTGAATTAGTACTATCCCAGAGGTTCAATTTCACTCATTTTGTTAGTTTAGCCTGTATAGCAAGGGTTTTAACAGCAACCCAATACAATTGCAGTACAGCAAGATGAAACAGACAGACAGCAAACAAGTATAAAGAAAACACCAAATAGACAAAATGAAGGAAAAAAAAACAGGTAAAAAGTGTGGTGCTATGTTACTCAGTAGATATTGAGTTGATATTGAATTATTTCACTTTCGTGGGAAAGTGTTGTGTCTTATGTTCAAAATGAGAATTATCCAATTCAGGTGATAAAATGTAGTCAACCAAAATATCATTCCCCCTTCTAGAGATGTGACTGATTTGAAAACCATTTCCCTAGATCATTGTCACTGAAGGTAACAATATTATCAGATTATTTTTAGGATCATAATTCTTTGAATGAAATGATAACATGACTGGTCAGTGCAAAAGAAACAAAAAAACAACAACAACAGTATTCTAGATGTTAACATTATCAACAGAGCCATCTTTCATGTAAAATAACTAATATATGCTGTGTTTTCATGTCTAGAGAAATTGTGGCTACAAAATCCTCCAAAACAAATGTTCATTAGTTCCTAGCAATTCTAGTAAAAAGTTTGGTAGGGGTTGTAGTAGCCTAAATCTATAACATTAGATTTATGTTAAAGATCTAATTTTTAAAATGTTAAGATATAATGTATGCTTTATAAAACTTTTTCTATCCAACAAATTTACATGTGTCAAGTATTGATACTACAGTTTGCAGATTTGTTGTATTTGGTCTAAGCATCGTGTTTTATGAAACAAAGATAATGTATTATTGTATGGAATAGTCTCCTCTTTTAATGTGGCAACAAATGAATAGAAATGAATAATAATATCTACACCAGGTGATGCCTTTGCTTGGTGAACCATACCAAGAAGATACAGCATTTGTTATTTTTTAAGCTTATATTATGTTCAAGGAAATAACATAAATATGTAGACAAAACATGAAACTCAGAAATTTTATATATAATATATAATATATATTATATATATTATAAATATATATATTTTTATAATATATATTTTATATATTTTTATAATATATATATTATATATTTTATATATATATATAGCCTGTTCTTATATAATCAGAAACTCATAATTTAGTTGGGATAACCATCTACAGGAAATATATGTGCAAAATAGTGCTTCCATATTGCATGAGTCTGAGGAATAAAGCCATAATTCAGTGTTAACCAGGATCAAAAGAGAGGAGTTGCTGGGAGTTAGTGATGGTGAAAGTGCAGGTGGAATTAATGGAATTTAGATAGACAAGTGGAAGTGAAAAATAATAGGTTTGGAGAAACACAAGATGACAGTGATAGAAATATGCTTTATTTACTACATGGACAGTATAAAGATTAGTAATGGATGTTTGGGTAGGAAAGTCAGGAGCAGTGAGTTTGGAAAAGGTGGCTAGAAATTAAAATGTACACAGAGATGTGGGGGGAAATGGGGATAACTGTAGTTGAACAACAATAAAAGTAAATAAATAAATAATAAAAATGAACACAGAGAAACTTCGATCAGTGTTTTGTATTTGTAGCCTTTAAAAATTAGTAAAGAAGTGCATGGCACAAGAAATTAGCACTTGCTTCCTTCAGAAATTCATCCAAGGACAGTGCTGAAAGAATTGAAGTAAGGAGTAACAACAACAACAACAAGACTCACTGGGGGACCGCTACATATAAAGAACTCCCTTCAAGAAGGGTGTTGCTGTCCAACTGTGAGAAGTGTGGTTAGCTGGCAGCATCCAGTGCTTAGCTCTGTCAGAATATAATTCAGCTCCCTAGGCCAGGATAAGCTCCTCTCACTCTGCAAGGTGGTACAGTGGCCCGGACTTGTCTGCACAACACCCTTACAGTTGATAATGCCTAGACACTAGATGCCATGTCCATTTTTCCCTTTTTCACCACATGCTTCATTTAAATCTTCAAGCCCTCCAATGTATACCCTGAAACTTTCTGCTTTTCCGATTTCCGTATCCCAGCCCAAGTCACACATTTAACTAGACTACTAATACTATTTAGCATGAAATAAATTACATGCCTGATGTGCATATTTTTACCTACAGAAAAAAATAAATTTCAAATGGTTCAAATATCAAATACTAATGCCCTCTTTTTACATTTTTATTTTATGTATTTATTTTTTACAGTGAGAAGAAGGGAAGGAGAAAGAGAGGGAGAGAAAAATGCATGTAAGAGAGAAACATTGATAAATTGCCTCTCATACATACCATGACTGGGGACTGAACCCACCACCAGGCATGTGCCCTGACCAGGAATTGAACTAATGCCCTTTCATTTTATGGCACAGTACCCAACCAACTGAGCCACACTGGTCAGGGCACACTAATATCCTCTCAGCTAGCTTTGAAGCTTCCACATGTGCCTGAGTTATTTAGTATTAAGTTTGTCTGTGCCTAAGAGAAAACTCATGACTTCAATTATTAAGGGCCTTTTTTTTCTCTTTCAAAATAGAGTCCAGAGGAAGATTATAAAAAACTACTGTAATGGCTCTATAGTCATCAGGAACCCAGGTTCATTTATCCTTCTGCTTAGCTATCCTCAGCATATGGCTGCCATGCATAAGGTCACCATTTATTCCAAATAGTTACTAGAGCTCCATCAGTCATGCTGACATTTCAGGCTGCAGAAAGAAGTTGTAGGTAAGACCATGCCACCAAGCTGAATCAGCTCCTAAATAGACTTGCTAGAGGTCCATACAATCTGGTTTATAGCTTATTAGCAAGTAAATACAGACAAGGTTCTAACTGTTCACAAGGGAGTTTAGAAAACAGGATTTTAACGAGCGCATAGAGTTAATCAGGAGGAAGTGGGGGTGGGAAATGATTTACTGTAGACAGACACATAACCCTAACATCATTTTTTCTATAGCAGCCAGAGGAATCTTTTTTTTTTTTTTTTGGTATATTTTATTGACTATGCTATTACGGTTATCCCATTTTCCCCCTTTTATCCCCTCTGTCCTGCAACCCATCCCAACATCCCCACACCTCTTAGTCCATGTGCATAGGCAGCACATACCAGTTCTTTGGCTTCTTAATTTCTCACACTACTCCCAGCCTCCTTGTGTGTGTGTGTGAGTGTGTCAACATTTTCCGGGAAACACTTATCCCAGCCCCACCCACCCTCACCTCCCACCCTCAATCCTTCCCCCATTTGGTTTTGTCCATGAGTCCTTTATGCATGTTCTTTGATGACCCTTCCCCTCCTTTTCCCCTGTTATTCCCCTTCCACCTCCCCTCTGGTTACTATCAGTTCATTTTTTTATTTCAATGTTGCTGGTTATATTTTGCTTGCTTGTTTATTTTGTTGATTAGGTTCCACTTATAGGTGAGATCATATGGTATTTCTCATTCAATGCCTGGCTTATTTCACTTAGCATGATGCTCTCCAGTTCCATCCATGCAGTTGTGAAGGGTGATCGCTCCTTCTTCCTTTCTGTTGCGTAGTATTCCATTCTGTAAATGTACCATAGTTTTTTGATCCACTCATTTAATGTTGGACACTTATGTTGCTTCCAATTCTTGGCTATTGTAAATTGTGCTGCTATAAACATTGGGGTGCACAGGTTCTTTAGGATTGGTGTTTCAGGATCTTAGGGTATAATCCCAGAAGTGAAATCGCTGGGTCAAAAGGCAGTTCCATTTTTTGTTTTTTGAGGAAATTCCATACTGTTTTCCACAGTGGTTGCACCAGTCTGCATTTCCACCAACAGTGCACTAGAGTTCCCTTTTCTCCACATCCTCATCAGAACTTGTTGTTTGTTGATTTGTTCATGATGGTCATTCTGACTGGTGTGAAGTAGTATCTCATTGTGGTTTTAATTTGCATCTCTCTGATGGCTAGTGATGCTGAGCATCCTTTCATATGTCTCTGGGCCCTGTGTATGTCCTCCTTGGAGAAGTGTCTATTCAGGTCCTTTGCCCATTTTTTAATTGAATTGTCTTCCTGGACTGGAGTTGTGGGAGTTCTTTATATATTTTGGAGATCAAAACTTTGTTCGAGGTATCATTGGCAAATATATTTTCCCATACGGTTGTTTCGCTTTTCATTTTGCCGATGTTTTCTTTAGCCATGCAGAAGCTTCTTATTTCTATGAAGTCCCATTTGTTTCTTTCTTTTATGTCCCTTGCACAAGGGGACATATCAGTGAAAATATTGTTGTGTGGAATATCTGAGATTTTCCGGCCTATGTTGTTCTCTGGGACTGTTATGGTGTCAAGTACTATATTTAAATCTTTTATCCATCTGGAGTTTATTTTTGTGCATGGCAGAAGTTGGTGGTGGTCAAATTTCATTTTTTTGCATGTAGCTGTCCAGATGTCCCAACACAATTTGTTGAAGAGGCTATTTTTACTCCATTTTATGCTTCTGCCCACTTTGTCAAATATTAATTGAACATAGCGATCTAGGTTTATTTCCAGGCTCTCTATTCTGTTTCATTGATCTATGTGTCTATTCTTATGCCAGTACCAGACTATTTTGATTACAATGGCCTTATAATAGAGTTTGATGTCAGGTATTGTGATCCCTCCTGCTTTGTTTTTTCTTTCTCAGAATTACTGCAGCTATTCAGGGTTGTTTATAGTTCCATATAAATTTTTGAAATGTTTGTTGTATATCTGTGAAATATGTTATTGGTAATTTAATAGGGACTGTGTTGAATCTCTAAATTGCTTTGGGTAGGATGGACATTTTGATGATAATTCTTCCAATCTATGAACATGGAATATGCTGCCATTTATTTGTGTCATCCTTAATTTGTTTCTTCAGGGCTTTGTAGTTTTCTGAGTACAGGTCTTTTGCCTCCTTGGCTAAGTTTATTCCTAGGTAATTTATTTTTCTTACTGCTATAGTAAATGGGATATTTTTCCTGATTTCTGCCTCTGATATTTCATTGTTGCTGCACAAAAATGCCTTCAGTTTCTGAATATTAACTTTGTATCCTGATGTTTTATAAAATTAAGTTATTAGGTCAAGTAGTTTTTTTGTGGAATTTGTCGGGTTTTCTATGTACACTATCATGTCATATGCAAACATCAACAATTTTACTTCCTCCTTACCAACTTGGATGCTTTTCATTTATTTTTCTTACCTTATGGTATTACCTTGGACTTCTAATACTATGTTGAACAGAAGTTGTGAAAGCAGACATCCTTGTCTTGTTCCAGATCTTAGTGGGAAAGCTTTTAGTTTTTGCCCATTCAGTGTAATATCGGATGTAGGTTTCTTATATTTGGCCATAATTATTTTGAGGTATGCCCCCTTTATTCCCACTTTGCTGTTTTTATCATAAACTGGTGTTGTACATTATCAAATGCTTTTTCTGCATCTATTCATATGATCATGTGATTTTTGTCTTTCCATTTGTTTATGTGATGTACCATGTTCATTGATTTGCAAATATTGTACCATTCTTGGATCCCTGGGAGGAATCCCAATTGATCATGGTGGATGATCTTTTCAATGTATTGCTGGATGTAGTTTGCCAATATTTTTGTTGAGGATTTTAGTGTCTCTGTTCATCAGCAATATTGCCCTGTAGTTTTCTTTCTTTGTTGTGTCTTTATCTGGTTTGGGGATAAGGATGATGCTGCCCACATAAAAAGAGTTTGGGAGTTTTTCCTCTTCTTAGATTTTTTTGGAATAGTCTAAGAAGGACAGGGATTATCTCTTCCTTAAATGTTTTATAAAATTCTCCTGTGAAACCATTGGGTCCAGGGGTTTTGTGTACTGGCAGTTTTTTTTATTACTGCTTCAATTTCACTGGCTGTTATCAGCCTGTTCAGGTTTTCTGCTTCTTCTTCATTCAGTTTTGCAAGATTATACTTTTCTAGAAATTTGTTCTTTTCACTCAGGCTTTTCAAATTTCTTGGCTTATAGTTGTTTGTAGTAATCTCTTACAATCCGTTGTATTTCTGTAGTATCAGTTGTAATTTCTCCTCCTTCATTTCTGATTTTTTTTAAATTTGCATCATCTCCCTTTTTTTTCTTTTTTTTGATGAGTCTGCTTAAAGGCCTGTTGATTTTGTTTCTCTTTTCAAAGAACCAGCTCCTAGCTTTATTGATCCCTTGAACTGTTCTTTTAGTTTCTATGTCATTCAATTCTGCTCTGATCTTGATTATTTCCTTCCTTCTATTTGCTCTGGGTTTTGTTTGTTGTTGTTTCTCTAGTTCTTGTAGATGCTGCGTTAGGTTGTTTATTTGAAATGATTATATATTTTTCAGTTAGGCCTATATTGCTATGAACTTCCCTCTCAGGACTGCCTTCACTGTTTCCCACAGGTTTTGAACAGTTGTAGGTCCATTTTCATTTGTTTCCAGAAACTTTTTGATTTCTTGCTTGATCTCATTATTTACCATTCATTTATTTAATGGCATGCTATTCAGTGTCCATGAGTTTGAATGTTTTTGATTTTTTACCTTGAGGTTGGTTTCTAATATTAAGCCTTTCTGGTCTGAGAAAATACTTGACATGATCTCACTTTTCTTAAATTAGTTGAGGGTTCTTTTGTGTCCTATCATGTGGTCTGTCTTTGGAAACGTTCGACGTGCATTTGAAAAGAATGTGTAGTTTGCTTCTTAGGGATGAAAGGTTTTATATATATATAAATCTGTTTATATATATACATATATATATAATCTGTTAAGTCCATTTGATCTAATGAGTTGTTCACTTCCACAATATCTTTGTTGATATTTTGTTTGGATGATCTATCCATTCTTGACAGTGGGGTATTATAATCCCCTACTATAAGTGTGTTGCTGTCTATATCTTTCTTGAAGTCCCCCAAGATTGTCCTTATATATTTTGGTGCTCCTAAGTTGGTTGCATATAGGTTTACAATGTTTATGTCTTCTTGATGGATTCTTCCCTTGAGTATTATACAGTGTCCTTCTGTGTCTCTTTTTATGGCCTTTGTTTTGAAGTCTATTTTGTCTGATATAAATATTGCTACCCTGGCTTCTTTTTCCTATCCTTTTGCTTGGCATATATTTTTCTAACCCTTTACTTTCAGTCAGTGTAGGTCTTTTGTTCTGAGGTGGGTCTCTTGTAGGCAGCATATGTGTGGGTCGTGTTTTCTTATCCATTCAGCTTGGTCTTTTAATTGGAGCATTTAATCCATTTGCATTTAAGATTATTATTGATAGGTACTTATTCATTTTTTCCCTTTGTACTTATGTTCCTCTCTCTCTCTCGCTCTTTTTCTTTATCTTCTTAAAGCAGTCCCTTTAGCATATCTTGTAGTGTTGGTTTGGTAGAGGTATATTCTTTTAGCCTTCTTTTGTCCAAGAAACTCCTTATTTCACCTTACATTTTAATTGAAAGCCTTGCTGGCCAGAAAAGTCTTGGTTGCAGGCCTTGCTTTTCATTACTTGGAATATTTCTTGCTATCCCATTCTGGCATGTAGTGTTCCTGTGGAGTAGTAAGCTGCTAGCCTTATGGGGGCTCCCTTTTATGTGACTTCCTATTTCTCCCTTGCTCCCTTTAAGATTCTCTCTTTGTCCTTGATATGTGCCATTTTAATTATGATGTGTTTTGGAATGGGTCTCTTTGGGTTCCTCTTGACTGGGACCCTCTGAGCTTCCTGGATGTGTGTGAATTTTTCTCTCCTCAAATTAAATAAGTTTTCCATCATTACTTTTTCAAACAGGTTTTCTATCCCTTGCTCCACTTCTCCTTCTGGTATTCCTATTATACGGATATTATTATGTTTCATGTTGTCCTGCATTTCCCTTAACACTTCCTCCTTCTTTTTGAGCCTTTTTTCACTTTCTTGCTCTTTCTGGGAGTTTTTTACACCATGTCTTCCAGATTGCTGATTCGACCCTCTGCTTCATCTGGCCTGCTTTGGATTCCTTCTAATGTGTTCTTCAATTCAGAAATTGTATTTCTCATTTCTTCTTGGTTCTTGTTGATAGTTTCTATGTTCTTTTTCATGGTGATATAGTTTATAGTAAGTTCCTGGTAGTTTCCCTGTAGTTTTCTGTAATTTTCACTGAGCTCACTGAGTTCAGTGAGCTTACTTACAACCATTGTTTTGAGCTCAATATCTGATAGTTTACTTGCCTCTGTTTCATTTGGTAGCCTTTCTGAAGATTCCTCTTTTCTTTTTGATTGGGGGTTGTTTCTTTGTCTTCCCATTATTTGTCTGCCTGAGCAAAACTACAAAGCTCAAGAAACAAACCCAGTACCACAGAAATAACTTCCCTCTGCAATCCTACTATCAATAGCAAATGAAGCAGTATTGATAAGGTTGTAAAGAGATTAAGACTATTATAAGAAATGAGAGAAATAAACTATAGTATAAAATCTAGTGACTTAATATTCACCAACTTGATGGACAAAACATTAATGTTAAAATGCTATGTAGCAATGAAAATATTACAAATCATGGAGAAGACACAGTGGATTTGGTCTCAGTAGCCTCTACTATTTACTGCTGTTTTTCCTTTCTCGATCCACCTCTAATGAAGTCAGATGTTGACCCCATCTGACCTTAGGTAGTCTGTTGGAGACTTCCAGGGATCTACTGTCTGTGGCTGTCTTCTTCCATCATTAACCTAGTCACTCTGCACTCAGCAGTCAAGCTTTAAAACCATAGGGTAGGTCAGATTCCCTCCTGGGGTCTGGGCTAATGTTTGCCCTCAGGCTGCTGCTGCTTGGTGGGGAGTGGTCTTTGTGAGCTGGATGGCTGCCGCCTCATGGGGGATGATTCAGTACCAGGATCCTGGAGGCTACTCTTTGTTTTCTACCAAAAGTCTCTGTCCCCAGCCTCTCCTCAGGCATCTCTAGTCCACTCTGCCGTGCCAGCCACCCCTTGATCAGCCATCGGTGATCTACTGTCTGAATATTCTGCTGTCACTCTGCACTCACCAGTCAACCTTAAGTGCCACAGTGCCAGGGCAGAGTCCTTCCTGGGGGCGGGGCTATTGTCTCCTCTCAGGCTGCCACCCAGGTAAGTGGTCTGTCTGAGCAAGATGGCTGCCACCACATGGGGTGGACTCAGCACTGGGATCCTGGCCACTACTTTCTCAGTTCTCTCCCCAAAGCCCCTGTTCCCAGTCTCTCCTCTGGCATCTCTAGACCACTCTCCCCTTGCCTTTGCCAGAGCCCAGGGTAAGTGGCTACAGATGAAAATTTATGCATTGGCACTTTAAGTGGCTCTTTCAGACTCCAGCTGCCCATCTCTGGGAAAGAACAGCCTTGCCACTTTTCGCATCTGTCTGTTATCTGTGTACTTTTTGGGCTCTGGTGCTGTAGGCTGGGGATCTCTGCTTATGGTTTAGACCCTGCTCTTCTCAGGGGGATCCAACTGGCTGCTCCAATATCCCTCTGGCGCTGCTGCCTGAGGGTGCCCAGCCAGCCCTCTCGTGTCTCTGCTGCACTTCCTACCAGTTGGGTTGTGCCAAACTGATTCTTCTGTCTCTCCGAGGTTGCAAGACTTCTCTCTCACTACTGTTCAGTCATTTGCTCTGGGTTATTTCTCCACAATTTATTTTTATTTCCAGATTGGTCCTGGGAGGAGGTCATTGTGACTTACATTCACTCTTCCACCATCTTGATCCTCTCTTTTTTGTTTTTAAACTAAACTCTACAGTTTTAGGAGATGTATTCTTTTTTCCCTATTGTACTTTATCTGCTCCAGGATTCTTCCTGTAATATTATATTTCATTGAATCACTGTCTCTCCGTAGGCTACTCTGGCTTTTGTCACTTTTTCAGAAATTTGGTAAAATGTGTGTCAGTTTGGTTTACCTAGTGCTTGTCTCAAGGTTAGGCTGGGATTTTGTGTTTAGGGGAAAGATTAAAGACTTAAGAACAATTCTCATCAGGTGGAGGGTAGATGCTACAAATGGTGTTAAAACTGATCAGCTGGTGAAGGTAGTGGTTACCAGGTTTCTCCACTGTAAAGTTAATTCCCCTCCTCCCATTTCTATACTGTACTCTGAAGTTATTACATGTAGAACATACTTCATGGTGACCTAAGTCTTTGAGACGGGAGTATTTTAATTAATTACTTGGTATTCTCTATGGGATGTTTTTGCTTCTAGGCCCTTTCAATGGACAGAGCTAAAATATGTGTGTGTGTGTGTGTGTGTGTGTGTGTGTGTGTATTCCATCAGTACCTATATTAAGCTAAACAGTCATAGGGTGTTCCAACTCTAATCAAGTAGTTCATGATTCATTCTAGAATTCACTTTGCTTACCTACACAGAGTAATCTTCTAAGTACATAATTCCTAGGATTCCTTTTCTCTGGTTGAAGTATACAAGCCTTCTTGCCTCAAGATAATATCCAAACCTATAATCCTGGTCCATGAAGTCTTATACTGCAGTAAATGAGGTAAATTAATCATTTAATTTGTTAGCTATTAAGTGCTGTCTGTGGGAAAGTGAACAACCCATTTGTGACTATTTCTTCATGTGATGAGAAAACAATCACGAAATAAGGAAAACTTCATATTCAGTTGTTTGAACTGTACATTTCACAGCCAAATATATTTTGTTAATATTTAATCAATTATTTGACATTTAATTAATTAGCAATTACATTGGTATTGTATTGAAGTAAAAATAAAATGGTTTTAAATTTTGAATAAAGTTTCTCAAACATTTGGCCATCATTAATCAGTTTATCATGTTTTTTTCACACAAATTTAAGAAAATTTGAATAAAGCCATAATAATATGAATTTGTGTGTACGTGTGTGCACTCATATCAGGAAGCTATACTGGTTGCAATTCTTGAATTATTACATGTGTGCCTATATCAGCTTAAGAAAGAGTAAGGTATAACATGCCATAAGTTTCTCTAATCTTAATTAAGGTGACCATTTCTAATTTATAATTACATTTTTAAGAAAAAAGTCTTGGGAACTTTGTTAAACAGACTGGAAACTCAGACGTGCCTTTGACAACTTCACAAACTTTGGAGATGTTTTTCTTAATAGATGAATAAGTAATTCATAGAAGTTGGAAGTTTAAAATTTAAACATGGAAGAAGGCAAGAACAGAATGTACTATCATCTCTTTGGTTTCATTCACATCTGAAATATATTTTTGCACATTCTGTTGTTGAATTTAGCCATGGTATAAAAATAATTAAATAAGTGGGTGAAATTCAATGTCAGCATTCTCCCCAGTTTGTTTTCCAAAAAAATAACTTTTTCTCAATACTGAAAAAAGAAATCATCTCAGGGCTCACTTGAAAGGGTCAAGCTTTTTAATGTAACAAGTAATGTGCAAAAATATGCCTTTCTTAAGAAATAAAAAAAAAATCATGTCTCTCATTTTGATACATTAAATGTGCATCTCTCCCCCTGGACAGAGAACATACTTAACTGTGTAAAGGCAGACTTGACCTTATGGTCCATTTCTGTGCATGGCATGGAGGAGAGCTGAGCAGCTATGTCTATGACTTGCCAAAGTCATATACTTCACCTTTTTTCAACTGTAAATTATGCTATTCATGACCAGTTGTCTGTGGATGAAAGATATTTATGCTGATTTTAAAATATGATTTGAATTTCTACCATGTCTGCCAAAAAAGTTACTCAATATAAAAAAATTATTTCTCAGTGAAAAACACTGAGTAAGCACTCTCTCTTTAATGGATTTCCCATGTATGCCAAAAGCAGATTCATACTCTGATGATTTCACCCGGTTCTGTAAGTATAATCATTCTCCAACTGATGTGTAATTTCCTTAGTGTCATGTGATAAATAGGTTGGCCAACATTTATTCATATGATTTTTTTCATGATCTTTGGTACTGGTTTTTAAGCTTTTCAGTGATGGAGTTACTTGGATGAGTTTTTGTTTTGACTAGTATTCCTTTAAATTTTATTTCTCTAGTTTGGGTCTCTTATGAGCCTAAAGAGCAAAAAACAACTTTTTCCTTATTAAAAACATTGTTCATTTCCAGAAAAACAAAATTTTCAGAAAAATAAAATAATACAAATATTGTTGTTAGGTTTATGCAAGTTTTGGACAAAATTTATAAAGGGTAATATACAGGGAACTGGGGTTTTTGGTATAATAAAAAACAATTTAAATGTTCAGACAATTATAATTGTACTTTTTGTTCAAAATTTACTTTTTCAGAACTTAAGTACAATCATAATATTTAAATATTTACTTCTCACTCATATATCAAATTGTGTTCCATGAGTCATGTTCTCCTTTAACATTTATATTGTTATACTCAGTTTTTATTTTAACTTTTTATGTTAGTATTTTCTTTACTAGTAATTATTAGTTTTCACATTATTATATTCTTTTGAGTCATTGATCTATAAACAACCTTTTGAATACAAAAATGTAAATATAACAAAAATGAGCAATGGTGTATGACTACCATGAAGACAGATTGCTCAAAGGAATGGCACCTAGCTAACTTAAGCTTGATAGGGACCATTTTATTTACTATTCATGCTTATCAGTTTGCAAAATTTAAGGGTACACCAAAAATCTCAACAAATTAATAAATAGTACTTAATTCAATAATTAAAAATATCAAAGTTAATGCAGAAATAAATCCCTGAGGAATAAAATATCAACCTTTTAAATTTGATCAGTATTACTAATGTGTCTTTTGTTTGTTTGTTTGTTTGCTTCAGACTCAAATGAGGCTTTGCAGAGAACTGACTGACATATCAGAATCTCTATGCAAATTATTCACAAGATATACATGCAAGTTGAGGAATGTTTATAAATTGATTGCCACTACCTTTTCTTCTGAAACTGACAACTAATGTAAAACACAAGATAACCATCTGAGGATTACAGTTTATATTCAAATAAAATTTATTGAGAAAAACTTACCCATTTCATGTTTATATTCTCTGAAAGAACTACCACTTCGTACATGGCTACTTTTGCTTAATGGCAGTCAATTATGGCATAGTTTATGAAATTCCTTCATTAATTACAAAGCTATGTTCACATGTCAGCTATTGCCATTACATATAGTAAAGACCACTCTGCCCTCTATTTTCTCCCATTCATAAAGATAACAATTTTCACAATGACATTTTCAAACTCCATTGTGATAAGCAGACCTTTTTATTTTCATTATTATGCATAAGCATGTAAAATAGAGAATAAAACATCAATGTTTTATGTCAGTTCTCTTTTACTTGGACTTTTTCTTATATTAAATCATCCATATCAAGGTGAAATGTCTTCAGTGTTATATATTTTGTTTTGGGATATCATGTTTGATGTATGTTTTACCATATTCAAAAATGTGCAGTAATAAATCATGCATTTTAAACTTAAATTCTTGGTCTTCTGCATCAAAGGCAAAATTTATCTTGATAATATATAACATGTTTATATGATTCTTGACCAAATGAAATCAGTTAAGGAATTATGTATGCTACATAGTTAATGTGCCAGAAAATGACTAAAGAAAAATACAGCATGGCCTAACACCTTACATCATGAAAAACATGAGACCTCATTGCAATCATTCCTTCCTTTAACAGCAAAATCTTCAGGGCTTACCTTACTGTGACAGGAGCACTTGGGTCAATTGTCACAGTGATTAAGCCACAGTATTCCCTCACTTCCAGCTTTACTTCATAGAAGTCTTGAAAGTTCTTTAAATATGAGATGCCTGTTTGGCAGCTTAGATTTTAAAATGTGAAACGGGTATCAGGAGCCAACTGCTTCCCAACGTGAGGAGGAGTCAGTCTGAGAATATTACGTCAAAACAGTCACTTACCAACAAATAAGAAATTCATTTTTTATGAACAAATTAATGTAATCTTTTGTTTAGATTCAATTCAAACTTTTGGCACAGTGCCAATAATAAAGACAGCTTGTATCTGAAATAATTTGGCATGTTCTTTTCCCTTTAAATTGTTTTAATTAGAAGATTCTCTGGTTCTTATTTTACTGATTTAATTTCAGTACTCTTCTGCCTTTGTGAATGGTGAATGGGAAATATCTATCAAGTAGACAGAAAGTGATAGATTTTACTGCCCATGTTTTCTTGAAGGATTTTTATGGTTTTAAGTCCAACATTTAAGCCTTTAATCAATTTTGAGTTTATTCTTATGCATGGTTTAAGAAGGTGGTCTAGTTTCATTTTTTGCACATATCTGTCCAATATTCCCAAAACCACTTAGTGAATAGACTGTCTTTACCCTAGTGTATGTTTTTGCCTCCTTTGCCGTATACTAATTGAGTAAAAAGGTGTGGGTTAATTTCTGGGCTCTTTATACATTTTTGTTGATGTTTTTATGCCAGTATTATGCAGTTTTGGTTTCTGTGGCCTTGCCGTATAGTTTGATAACAGATATCATGATTCTTCCAACTTTGTTGTTCTTTCTCAAGATTGCTGTGGCTATTTGAGGTCTTTTGTGGTTCCATATAAATTTTTGAAATATTTGTTGTAGTTCTGAGAAATATGCCATTGGTATTTTGATAGGAACTTCATCGAATCTATAGATTGCTTTAGGTAGTATGGACATTTTAACATTAATCCTTCCTATCCATGAACACAATATATGCTTCCACTCATTTGTATCTTCTTCAAATTTTTTTTCATCAGTGTCATAATTTTTTGAGTACATCCTTGGTTAAATTTATTTTTAGGTATCTTATTTTTCTGAATGGGATTGTTTTCTTACTCTCCATTTTTAAAAGTTCATTATTGGTATATAAAAATGCCACTGATTTCTGTCCTTTCCAGGAACTCAGTTGTCTGGAGCACTGTCCTATGCACCAAAGTTTGTGTGCTCAATTCCCTGTCAGGGTATTTGCTCTCCTGTCAGGGCACAGACCTAGACTGCAGATTCTGTCCCCAGGTAGGTTTGTACAGGGGGCAGCCAATTGATGTTTCTCACATCAATGTTTCTCTCTCTCTCTTTTTCCCTTCCTCTTTATCTTTGAAATAATTTAGTATGTCCTAGAGTGAGTACTAAAATAAATAATAATAATAATAATAATAATAAAATGCAAGTGATTTCTGTATATATATTTTGTGTCTTTGTAATTTACTGAATTAATTTATCAGTTCTAGAATCACTTTGTTTTTGTCTGATATATCTCCTTTGGCAAAGGAAACAAAAGAAAAAATAAATAATAGGACTATATTAAACTAAAAAGGTTTGCACTGCAAAGAAAATCATAAACAAAATAAAATGACAACCTATTGAGAGAACATATTTGCTGATACAACTAATATGGGGTTACTATCCAACATTTATAAAGAATTTATAAAACTCAACACCAATAAAGAAAACAATCTAATTAAAAAATGGCAAAGGGCCTGAATAGACACTTCTCCAAAGAGGACATACAGATGGGCTAATAGGCATATGAAAAGATACTCAACATCACTAATTGTCAGAGAAACACAAATTAAAACCACAATGTGATATCACCTTATGCCTGTCAGAATAGCTATCATAGATAAATCAACTAAAAATAAGTTTTAGTAAGTATGTGCATAAAGGAGAATCCCTATATTTCCTTGGTGGAAGTACAAATTGGTGCAGCCACTGTGGAAAAAAGTATGGAGGTAGGGTTACATTTGGTTTAAATGATTCATTTATATTTTTACACAATTATAGGTTCACATGAAATTGTAAGATAAAATACAGAGAAAGCCATATACTTTTCACAATCTATCCCACAGCAGTGTTACGTTACAATAAGAAATAAATATTGATGCAATAAATTATCCATACCTCTCATCTTTATATGCAGTCACGTGTGTGTGCATTTTGTTCTACACATGCATGTGTGCAATCAAAATCAAGGACAGTTTCATTGCAAAGATCCCTTGTGCTACCTTTTATAAACCACAGTCGCCTCTTCATCCATCCCTAAACTCTAGAAATCATTAATGTCTTCTTTTGATTACAATCATGCCACAATAATTTTTATAAATGGAATCATAAAGTTTTAATCCCTTGGAACTAATCTTTTTTCATTTAGCAAAATCTCCCTAAAATCTCTCCAAGTTGATACCTGTAGCAATAGTTTCTTCCCTTTTACTGCTACATGGAATTCCATGACATGGATGTACTACAATTTGTTTAATCATGCAACTCTTAAAGGACACATGTATTGTTTCCAGTGTTTGGGTATTACAATTATCATTGTTAGAAACATTCATGTACAGGATTTTATATGGGAAGGTAAGTTTTATTTCTCTGGAATGTATGAATGCCCAGGAGTGCAATCGTTGAGTCATTTGGTAAAGAGATATATTATTGGTTAGAAATTGATAAATCATTTTCAGAATAGCTATAGCAACCTACATTCCCAGGAACAATTTATGAGCGATCCTGTTCTTCCATATGGTAGGCAGCATTTGGCGTTGTCATTTTTTTTTTAATTTTAGCCACTTTAATGGAATTAGTGATATTCTATTGTGGATTTATTTTGATTCCTTTAATAACTAATGATGTTGACCAACTTTTCTTATGCTTAGACACCATCTGTAAGTATTCTTCAAGGAAATATCTATTCATGCCTTTTGACCATTTTAAATTTATTTTTTGTTGTTTTTTCAGCTGTAATTTGGAGACTTGTTATATATTCTAGATATGAGTCCTTTGTCAGAAATGTGGTTTGTGAATATTTTCTTCCAGACTGTAGTTTGTTTTTTCATTCTTTTAACAGGGTAATTAATTAAATTATAAAACTATTAATTTTGATGAGAACTCATTTAAGGAATTTTCCTTTTATGAAATGTGCTTTGTGTCAAGTCTAAGAATTCTTCACTAGGCTCTAGGTCACATAATTTTTCCTTATTTTTTCTATAATTTTATAGTTTTATGTTTTATGTTTATGTCTTTGATATATTTTGAGTTAATTTTTTAATAACTATGAGGTTTAGATTAAGGTAGTTTTTGTTTTTATACCTATGAATGTCCAATTTCTCTAGCAACATCTGTTAATATTGATTTTTCCATTGCTAAAACAATTTTCCATTGGAAAATTGTTAATTCAGTAGTGCACATTTGTGTGAGTCTATTTCTATGTGCTCTAATCTGTTTCATTGAATACCTTTTTCAAAAATAAATGTATCTATTCCTCTGCCAATACTGTAGAGTCTTGACTACAGCAGCTATGCAATATCTCTGAACATTAGGTATAGTGATTATTTTCCCTTTAATCTTTTTCAAATTTTTTTAGCTATGCAAGGTCATGGCACAATGCTTTTCCATATAAATTTTAAGATAAAGTTGTGTATGTATGCAATATACCTTGCTGAAATTTTGATAGGAATTGTGTTAAACCTATATATCAATTTGTAAAAAAGGGACATTTTTATAAAGCTGAGTATTTCAATCCCTGAACATAGTTTCTCTCTATTCTGGACATCTTTGATTTCTTTCATCTGAATTATTAACTTCAGCATACAGATCCTATACATGTTTGTTAGATTTATATATAACTATTTAAATTTGGGGAACAACTATAAGTGATATTATATACCTAATTTTGGTTCCCATATGTTTATTGTTATTATATGAAAATGTAATTGAATTTTTAATAAACCTTTATTTCAAATAATTATATATATCCATGAAAATTCTGAAAATGATACAGGTTCCCATATACCTCTCATCTAGTTACATCCACCATCAATATCCTACATTAGCATGGTGTATTTTTCACAATCAATGAACCAAAATTAATACATTATTACCATCTAACTGACAAATAATTAGATAAGTAAAGTGTGGTATATACATGAAATGGAATATTATTCATATTTAGAAAGGAATATGCTGCAAATAGATGAATCGAGGACATTATTCTTAGTGAAATATGCTAGGTACAAAAAAATACTTTTTGATCCTACTTCTGTGATGTACTAGTGCGTTCTCAAAATCATAAAAGTGAGGTATAACAGGGTTGCCAGGGTTTAAGAGGAGGAAGGGATGTATAGGCAGAGAGCACAGAGGCTTGTTGGAGTTGTAGAACTACTTTGTATGACACTATGATGGTAGATACACGTGGATATATATTTGTCCAACCTCTCAGAATGTACAACACCAGAAGTGAACCCTGACGCAAACTAAAAACTTTGAGTAATAATAACGTATTAATGTGGGATTAATAAACTTTAACAAATTTCCCACTCTAGTGAGTGATGTTAATAATAGGGAAGGCTGTGAGAGTTCAATCCCCTTGGTGTGTGTACCTGTGACACCAAGGGCAGAGTTCTGAATGTGAAACTTGGCAAAAATCTGGCCATTGAAGGGGAGCCAGTGTTCCCTCCCTCTTGGTTGTCCTGGCGAACATTACCTGACCGTTCTCTCACTCCTCTCCTCCTGTACCCCAGGAACAGATGCAATTGTTAGCAATTCTATGCACCCTTCATAACCAGCCCCAATAAAAACCATGGAAACCTGGGAATGGGAGTGTCCTTCTTGGAGGGGGCACTCTCCTTCTCTCCCCAGGCTTGCAGCGCTGCAACGCCTCCCATGTGTTTCACTCTCCGCCGAACACCTGCAGGAGGGGAAACAGACAGGAGGCTATGTGGCAGAGGGAAGCATGGTATATAGTTCAACTCTCTGTACCATTCTCTCAATTTTGCTGTGAATCTAACTGTTCTAAAAAATAAAATTTGTGTAATAAAAATGAAGACAACTTCATATTTTTTGCAACAAAAGTAGATCAAGATTTTTTTCAAATAAACGATAAATTGTGTAATAAAGATTTTATTGTCATAAATTTGAAAAATAACCTAGCACCAAAGTATATAACAGAGTAGCTTCAGATAAAAAAAAGGAGACATTAACAGGAAGTGATAGTAGATGGATTAGTTCTCCTAGCTTCACCAGTGTAATTAGTAGTCTTGTTGCAATCTGCCAAAATATGATTCTTGGTTTGTACAGTACAGTAAAATTGTTTGAATCTAATTCCTTTAGATCTGCACCCCTCATAAAATTAATTCAAATCTTTAAGAAACAAAAAGTTTATTATGCCAATTAAATCACTAATGATCAAGCGAAAGTAAATTTTCACATTATTTTTACTAACAGTCAGAATTAATTTGGCATCAACTATTGGGTCATGAAGTGTCAAGATATTTGGTCAAATATTATTCTGGGTTGTTTGTTTGTTTGTTTGTTTATTTTTAGTTTGTTTTGAATGAAAATAACATTCAAATTGGTAGACTGAATAAAGCTGATTATCCTCTCTAATATGGGTGGGCCTCATTAGGTCAGGTAAAGTCCTAAATAGAATAAAACTGATGACACTCTCTGAGTAAGAAAGAATTCTGCCTGAAAGTCCTCCAACTGGGACATTGGATCTACTTGGTCCTATAGCAGCCAACCAGTCTCCAGTCTCTAACTGGCACATTGGCTGGGCCAGGTTTTTGTAGTAGCCAGCTTTTGTAATCACATGAGCCGATTTCCTATGAGAAGTCTCTTTTTATCTCCATGTATGTATTTCCTACTGGTTCTGTTTCTCTGGAGAATCCTAATACATTATACTTTTTATTTCAGAAGCTTTGTTGTTACACCTTTTACACTGATTTTTAAAAAGGTTTTATTTTAAATGTTATTTAAGAGAGCAGAGAAGGGAGTGAGGAGGGGAAGGGAGTGAGAAGGAGAATGAGAGAAACATTGATGTGGGAGAGAAACACTGATTGGTTGCCTCCTATAAGTGCTCCAACTGGGATGGAACATGAAACCTACAACCCTGGAATGTGCCCAGATCAGGAATCGAACCAGCAACTTTCCCAGCCTACCGAGCCACATCAGCCAAGGCATTTTTTTTTTTTTTTGGTCTAAAGTAGAGTAACAATTTTCAGAAGGTTATTTAGATAATTTGCATTAGTTAATGCAGACATGGATATATTTGCATAAATTACTCTCTTGCATAGTAAATCTCTTCTTTAAAATGCCACTGGGGTAGCCTGCAGAAACAGCATGTTGCTTACTAGTTACAATCATTTTGTCATTTTTAAAAAATAACAATACTGGAAAAAACATGCTGTGATTAGTCTAAATAATAGAGCTTGGAGGAACTGGAAAACATTTTATAATCCAAACTATGATTTCCAACAGATAAAACTAATTAAATCAAATCCATCTCAGATTCAATTTGATTATTCTGTGACACAACATGGTGTCGAGGGTGTCTTTGGAGCAATTTTATAAACACTTACTGTGCCTGATGGACTTTCAAAGACAATACTTTCAATAATTCAAAATAAAAAAAGAATTTTTTCAATATAACCTGAGAATATTATGGCCCTTTGGTGCAGTGCAATAGTAGCACTTTATTCCCTCATTCCGTCACATGGGAAAAAGATGGAATTATTTAGTGACCTAAAAAAAAATGCATCATTAAGTCTAGATTAATCAAAATGCAACTTTTCTGAAGAAAGCTTTACAATAGGGGTGTCCAACCTTTTGATGTCTCTGGACCGCACTGGAAGAAGAAGAGTTGTCTTGGGCCACACATTTAAATACATTGTGATATGTAATCACAAAAAAGTCTCATGTTTTAAGTAAATTTACAGTTTTGTGTTGGGCCACATTCATAGCCACCCTGGGCCACATGTGGCCCACAGGCCGTGGGTTGGACACCCCTGGTTTACAACTAAGGGGAAGTGAAGTAAAACTACAATAAATAGATGATTTTCACCTAGCCGATACATATAAATAGTATCTTATGTTATTAAAATGATGTAGTTAATTGAGTATTGACATAAAGATAAATTGTATCAAGATGCAAATAAAGATAATGATGTTAATGAATACTTACTGTAAGCACTCAGGCAAAATTTAGGGTTTACTTATATGGAATTGAGGTTTATTATCTCATATAATGACTGCAATTTATAGTCTTATTTTTGCGTTAATCATGGCAATGACTAGAGGATTTTGAATGAGTTGAAGTTGTTAACTCTTCTGAGATCAGTCTTCCAAGTGTGGGAGCTGGCCAACACTCTCACTGAAAAAGATAGCACTGTGACCCTTGGCAGGGGCGCATATTAGTGTTAGGGTTAAGTGACCTGAAGGAGTGGAAGCGTGTGGCTCACGCTGGCACGAAGGAAAGCACTTTCTCAAAAAATGATCTATGTTAGTGTCCTAATTTGGAGAAGAGCTCCTATGAGTCATAAATTATTAGTATTGATTTAGCATTTTGCAGTAAAAATGCTAAGTAGCTTCAGTAAGTCAATGCAATCAGAAGGAACTGGCTCCAGGGGATATGATGCTCCTGTGTGACTACAGCAACTAAATCCTTGGGAAACTTTGCACCTTTAAATTAAGAGTGTAATGGTGGATTAAATCCACTGATTCTGAGCCAGACCCGAGCACATTACTAAGTGTTTCCTTAAAACGCAGGTCAAATTAGAAATTCTCTAAACAATAAAATAAATGATTGTTACTCTTTTCCTAGCTTTAAGTTGGGTTAGCAAAGAAGATTCCTGGTTGCCTTGTGGGGAGAATCATTTTGTTTGAGCAATAAGCAGGCTCCTGGATAAGAAATTGCCCAAGAGAATGTTGTGAACCTATGCTGACCTGAGAGCAAATTCTTTAGCCACCTCAGTATCAATCATTTGGATTTCTTTTCTGAGCCTACCAGTTGATAGAAAAATGTTAATTAAAGTTTTTATATTTTGAGAAATAAGAAAAATGTTTGTAAAACTCTGTCATACATTTGGGACAATTGGCCACACAAAAGGACGGTGGGAAAACAAAACATTTTCCTACTTCTGATTTGAACAGGCTGGAGGATAGAATCAATTTGTATTCTGAGACTCATACCTTTATTCACAGACTGAAAGGTATTGATGGTGGTGACGACAGAATCTCCAGACTTGAAAGACAGAACCTTTTAAAGTTTCTGGGAAGTGGACACTGGAGGCTCATTTTAAGGCTTCCTTTGGAGGTTTCAAGAGCCTCAGTGATGGTATCATGGAATGGTTATGGAATAAGAAAGGAAGGAAACAGTTAATGTCACCTTGAAGTTTGTAGACATATTGGAGCACATGTGTAAGCCACCCCTTACAACATGTATGTATTCCAAGAAACGATTGAGACCATTATGATTCAGTGTCCTGGAAGTCTGCAGTAGCAAGAACAAATGAGAGCCAGTGAATCTGGGCAAAGACTAGAAATGAGTGTATGTTTGCATTTTCAAGCTGGACAGACTAAGGAAACAAATTTTGTGTTAGTATTATTCTTATATCATCACATTCTAAAACCATTTGAAATCACCATTAAATAGTTTTGCTTTATTTCAGTATAAATATCTTAACATACAATACTCTATCAATCAAAATATATCTTTTTTGTTGGTAATAGCCATTCTAACAAGTAGTAACAAATTTTTGAGAGGTTATATTGAAAAAGGAACCCTCATTTGCTGCATGTGGGAATGTAAACTGGTATAGCCACTATGGGAAAACAGTATGGAAGTTCCTCAAAAATGAAAAATAAAGCTATCATGTGATCCAGTAGCTCCTTTTCTGGGTATCTACCACCCGAACATAGAAATATTTATTTGCAAAAATATATGCACCACTCTGTTTAGTGTAGCATTATGTATGGTGTCTAAGACAGAAAGAAAGAAAAAACTGGTGTCCCTTAATAGGTGATTCAATAAAGAAGTTGTGTATACATACAATGGAATGCTACTCAGACATAAAAAAAAAAAAAGAAATACAGCCATTTCCAACAACATGGATGGATCTTGAGGACATCATGCTAAATGAAATAAGACAAAAAAAGTCAAGAACCATATAATTTCACTCATATGTGGAATATAAAACTGAAAGCAACAAATAAACAAGCAAGACAAACAATAAAAACTCATAAACACAGACAACAGTATGGTGGATAACAGAGGGAGAAGAGAGTGGGGGATACTAAAGTGTAAAGGGGATCAAATACATTGTAACAAGGAGATTTGGCTTTGGGTGATAAACACGCAATACAATGTACTGATGATGTATCATAAAATTATGTACTTAACATTTATATAATTTTATTAACTAATGTCACCCCAATAAATTTAACTAAAAACTGAAAAAAAATGAGAATGCTGAGTAAAATATATATATATTTCATGTCATCTATAATCTAAAAAACTTTGTGTTGATGAAATTTCTACCTAGTAACTATAATGGTCTAGTATTTGTTTATAATTTATATATATAGATACACATACACACATAAATACAGAGAAAAAGAGAGATCCTCTTACCCACTTGTTTGGTGTGTGAACCTTGACAGGGTAACAGCATTTCAAAATTCCATTCTTCTTTATCTGGGGAGTTGACTATTTGTGTTTCTGTGCTGGAAAACATGGGAATATACCTCTAGGGAATGGGAAAGTTGGAGAAGGAATATTCCATTAAATACTGCTTTGTGATCCAAAAATAAAATGGATTGAATGGCAAAAATTAATATTTTAACTGGATTTCTGCCAGTGTACATCTATAGCACTGAAAACTAGGTAGATATTGTATAACAATATGAAACTTATTTAAAATTCCCTGGAAATTGTGATCTAGTGCTAAAGTCAACATAAATTATCTTTGTATATGCTTCCTTACAGTATTCAAATTACAAAATCTTTTAAATGTTATTTACCAGCTTTACTAATGATGAAGAAAAAGATCCACTATCAGAGTAAACTAGTTATATATCTCAAAACAGAAATTATTAGTTTATATACTATGAATCAATCTTACAATAAAAAATAGAAACTAGAATGAAATATGCTACATTTATATATTAGTCTGTTATTTAGAGTTATGGTCTATCTTCCCTCTAAATGACTTGTTCTCACACAAAACATAATTCTAGCAAAAGTTTTGCTATTTAGGTGAGAAAGAAACAAAGCTTATTTGCAAACATGTACTAATAATACTTTGGGGGAATTAATGATTTATAGTTAACACAACCTTAAGTAATTACATATGTATAGATGATAGATGATAGGTAGATAGTTAGATAGACAGAGACATAGGGGTTCAGAAACAAAGAGACATTTGTTAATGCTTCACAATACCCATCAAATTTCAGTTCTCACTCAAAAAATGAAAAATGATAACCCCAAAAATGAATGTTAGCTTCAGTTTTGCTTTTCATTTGAATGTGGGATGATTTGTAGTAATACAGATAAAATAACGCATTATAAAGTATCTTTTTAAAGAATCAGGAAACTATACTTTCTGCAGTTATTTTCTTGTTTAGCTTTTCACTGACACTTCTAGTTGAGATTTAGTAACAATAAATAAATAAATAAATAATTTGCAAAAGCACCTGACAAACCATAGACAGACACTCTGGTAAAGCTAGCTACCTTTATTTTTTGTATTTTCATTTATAATACAGAAGGAAGTGAAAAATATATTTCTATTTTAATTTTTTAAGATTGAAGTCACATGCATTAGCCAAGAAAAGTTTTGAAGCTCATTTTGTTAGGGCTTTTTAATCTGGTCTATCAAATTAAAGTAATAGAATTTTGAATACAAATGTAAATTTTTATCACTCCTGTTCATTTCTCAAGAAAAAAATATATTTAGAACATTAAATTCAGACTACCAAATAAACTATAGGTACTTTATTA
Organism: Mormoops blainvillei; assembly: GCA_004026545.1. NCBI lineage: Eukaryota > Metazoa > Chordata > Mammalia > Chiroptera > Mormoopidae > Mormoops > Mormoops blainvillei. Next base: position 35,925 of record PVJD01010070.1, read on the forward strand.
GAAGCTGAAAATAAATCTATCTAATATATTACAAATATACTACTGTTTCTCTGGTAGCATTCTGATATTAACCATCAGTATTTGCTTATTATAAAAGTGAAGACCTTAGAGAGAAGTTAAGGTTTTAACTTAGTTACAGTTCTTATCAATTACTTTATTTATTTTTATTTTTGTGTATACTATGTGTTTGTAACATTAATTAATGGTTAGGATCATTACTCTGAAGTCAGGCTGTTGAGTTCAAATCCCTCTGGGCAACCTGGGCTAATTACATTGGACAGATTTTTACTATCTGGAAGTGGTGATAACAGAACCCATCTCATGGGGTGGTTTAGAAGGTGAGATGATATAATGTATATAAGGTACTAGGGCTCTACCTAGCAAACTATAGGAGATTGATAAATGTTATTTTATTTTTACTATTATTATTATTATTGGATAAAGGTAAATGCTTTTATTGTAAACTTTTACTCCATTAACAATTAATGTAACTCATTTCAATTGCATCCATTATCATTATTTTGGTCTTAAGTGATGTTACACAAGTTGGAACAATTCAATTATTGCAAGTTTATTATTGCCTGTGTAATTTCTTAAGAACACAAAAGTTCTCAGTAAACTGACAAATTAAGTACTTAATAGATGTTCTTTGTTTAATATATTGCAATAAAAAATAGGAACTAGAATTAAATATGCTACATTTATATATCAGTCACTTAGTTATTTGGACTTATGGTCTAACTTTCCTCTGAATGACTTGTTCTCACACAAAGCATAGTTCTAGCAAAAGTTTTGTTATTCAGGTTAGAAAGAAACAAGGCTTATTTGCAAACATGTACTAATATTTTTTGGGAACTGCTGATTTATAGTTTGCACAACCTTAAGTAAGCACATATATATAGATGATAGATGATAGATAGATAGATAGATAGTTAGCTGGACAGAGACATAGAGATACAGAAACAAAGAGACATTTGTTAATGCTTCATAATACCCATCAAATTTCAATTCTCATACAAAAAATGAAAAATGATAACCCCAAAATAAATGTTAGTTTCATTTTTGCTTTTCATTTGAATATGGGATGATTTGTAGTAATTCAGATAAAATAATATATTATGAAATATCAATAGAGGACATACAGACGGTCAAGAGACATATAAAAAGATGCTTAACCTTCACTAACCACCAAGGAAGTGCAAATTATAACCACAATGAGATACCATCTCATACCAGTCAGAAAGATGATCAAAAAGTCAATGAACAATAAGTGTTGCAGTGGATGTAGAAAAAGGGAACACTTGTGCACTGCTGGTGGAAAACAATATGGAGTTTCCTAAAAAAATAAGAATAGCACTACCATGCAATATAGCAATTCCACTGCTAGGCATTTATCTGAAAAAAAATAATACCTCACTAATTAGAAAAGATACAGTCACCACTATGTTCATTGCTGCATTATTTATAATATGGAAGCAACCTAAGTGTCCATCAATAGATAAATAAAGATGTAGTGTATGGCTATACGATGGACTATTACTCTGCAATAAAAAAATAATGAAATCTTGCCATTTGCAGCAACATGAATCAGCCTAGACAATGTTATGCTTAGTGAAATGTCAGACTAGAAAAGACAAATATCATATGATTTTGCTTATATGTATAATCTAAAAAACTCAACAAATGAACATGCAAAACAAAACAGAAACAGACTCATAAATACAGAGAACAAACAGATGGTTACTGGAAAGTAGGAGAATGGGTGAAAACAGATGAAAGGGTATAACAGGGACAAACTTCCACTTACAAAAAAAATAGGTCATGGGGATATAGCGTTAGGTAGGAAAGATAGTTAATAATATAGTAACAATTTTACATGGTGACAGTAGTTACTAAACTTATCATGGTGATCACATAGTAAGATATATAAGTATTAAATTATGATATTGTACACCTGAAAATAATATAAAACTGTATGCCAACTTCAATATTTTTTTTAAAATGTGATGGCTTGGTATAAATTAAACCTATAATTTTTTTCTTTATATTCTAACCTACGTTTCTCAATATTTTTGTTATAAAATTACTACTTTCATTTTTTCAACAAATAATAGGTTAAAATTGAAACTATTTCTAGAATCATTTTAAAGAAAATAGTAAATCTGAAATTACTCCCATAATTTGAAATGATTCCCATGCATTTACAAACAAAACAATTATAGTAATGTCACCTATGTTTGCCAGGAGCGTTTGTACTTTAATTTTTTAATCACAGTAAGATGTCTTTTATTTTGATTTTTTAGATTATTTTACACAATCTGTAAAATAAAATTTTCCACAATGTTCCTACTTTATTATTATTCAGAATCTAATAAATTAATAGGGTTTTGGCCCACGACAACGTCATCAAGTCTGTACTGAAATCAACCATTTACTGGATAAATTATAAAACAGTCTGTCAGAATAATTTTGGGTGAAATTCAGAGATATTCAGAATACTTAACTAGATCATAGTTGTTTGGAGCATAAATGGTAATAGTATAGCAGTGAACAGAAAACAATAAGTGTGATGTGATTATCTATCAGTAATGAGAAAAATCTTTTTAAAAATAAATCAAAATTTTCAGTTGCAACCAAGATGAACTAAATCTCATGCCTTCCAGGCCCCACTTTTTCTGTCAGAAAACAGGGGACCTGCCTAGTGACCTTGCAACCTGAGGAAGGATACTGACCTGAGTCCACTAGATATCTTGTTGCGTTAAATCCTTGTATCCTTGACTCAGTCCTGCAGAACCCCTAACCTGGAAACCTCAAAGACATAGACAAAAATGTTCTAGTAAAAACCAAATGTATTGTGTCCCTTGTCAGAGGGAAAGTACACACACTTTAAACCTGTTGTAGTCACTAACAGGGGCAGAAGACAGATATCTCAGCCATTTCCCATCTAAAATTCAGTATCTTAGAATGTTGAATATGGCAAAAATACACTCAGAACTGAAAGAATTAAAGAAGCACTTTGGGAAGGCCCAATGCAGGAATAAAACATGAAGCAGCTAAACAATATGGTTATCTCAACAGCAACTGTTCGGAACAAAATGTCTTCATAATACAGCCCGTTTGCAATTCCAAATGAAAAAGAGTCCAAAGCCAGTTAATAGTCACATAAAAGAGAAGTTTCTATAAACTTTAAATCGTCCAACTGGCCTGGTCGGAACGTCTTGGAAGCTTGTCTCATCAGATACTGCTTCATTAAGTTTGGGGAAATCTTCACCTTCTGGTTCTCAGATGGCGCTAAGGTCTAATTAAGGTTCAGTGCCTTCTTTAGATGTGTCATATGAATCCAGGAGTCTAATCTCTGGAGCTTGGCAGCACAAGGGTTTGTTAGTAATACCTGATAGGGGCCTTTCCTGTAAGGGTGCAGGGAGCCTTCTCAGAGGTTCTTCTCAAACAGACAAAACAGTGTGTTGCTTAAGGCCTTCATCTCCCTGAAGCACATTGTAAAAATATTGCTGTACCAGAATATGGCTACTTTTGGTAGAAGCAATTAGGCTTTTACTATCAGTAAATCAAAATTGGCAAGGACCAGGTGCACTGGGCACCCTCTGACTGTCTTAAATGGTGAGGGTTTGTGAGTTCCAAAAGAAGTGAATTTGAGATTTAGAAGGACCAGCAGTAATGCTTTTGGCCAAGGTATTTGTAGGACCTCTGTAAATGTTCCCAGCTGAGCCTTTATGATTTACTGCTGCCTTTGACTACACCTGACAATTGAGGGTGGAAAGTGCAGTGAAAGTGATGTAAAACAAGCTAACCAGCAGACTTGTAAAAGCACCTACTGGTCAAATGAGTTCCTCATCAACTATGAAGTTTGAAAGGGCTTCCCCAGGTAGGGATAATCTTTTTCTAAAGGACTTTTGCCACAGAAGAGGAAGTAGCTTGTCTACAAGAGAAATCTTCAGTTCAGTGAGAAAACATACAGACAATAGCTAAAACATTTTTAGAATCCATGAGATGGGAGAAGCTGTATGAAATCTTGCCAAACCTCAAATTGTTCTTTAGGCAATTTAAAATGTGGACAGTTATATTTTGGACAAGTGGGACACAGGAGGGGAGGTTGGTACTTATTGCAGCCTCATTCATATTTCCACAGCAATATCGATTCACGAATGCTACTTTTTAGTGGACCAAAGCTTTAATGGATGTACAATAATTAAGATGAAAATTTCAGATTATAGAGTAGAACTATTATTTGACCTTTCATAAAAATTTTATAAAATTGATCTTTCTGGTTTTTTGTTTAGACTTCCATCACTAAGACAGGGCTGTGATGAACCCTGAGGGGGTACCAATGAGACATACCCTGCCCAGAGCCACCCTACCCCTCCTAGAGTAAGGCCATCTTACTGAGTCAAGCTTATTGTTTCTAGTCCTTCTTCCTGTTGAATAAATTCTCTTCCAAGACACTTACTTTCAAAGGTAAGTTTAAAGGGGACGTTTGTCACACAACCTTGCCAAACATGCTTGACTTTTCTTTAGAGTTGAGCTAGATCACCCATTTTGAGTGCTTTAACCCCCCACCAAAAAAAAGAAAAGTAGGAAAAAAAACACAGTATTAACTATATAGACATATAAAAAATTCTAAATGTAAGAATTTTGCTTCAATTTTTTCTTAAAGGAAATAGAACACTTTCCAGTGTAGTCACCCTACATTCTTTACCAGCCAAAAAATTTCAGTGTCTGACCAAGCAATATGCTTTCCTACAATGTTTCTTATTGGAACAAGAAGTTTTATTCAATATCAGTGTCATTTTCAGCTGAGTTAAAACTTCATGCTTTATAATTTTTCATCCCTAGTATCACTTATAGGATAATTATAAGGAAAATATGAGAAATAATAGTGAATATAATTTTTACTGAAAATATTCGAATTAGTTTTGATTTTATTTAGCTGAGTCAGCTGAGTTAAAACTTCATGCTGTATAATTTTTCAATCCTAGTATCACTTGTAGGATAATTATAAGGAAAAAATGAGAAATAATAGTGAATATAATTTTGGCGGAAAATGTTCAAATTTGTTTTGATTTGATTAGATGAGACACTTCACATTTTGAGCTCCATAACATTGCTTTGCAAATAAGATCACTAGTAAAATGAGTGCTTCTTATTGCTAAGTAATAATTCTTAATGTGCTATTAAAGACTGGCTTACTTTTCAACAGCTCATTGGCATACATTAGTGATAAATACAATATTATTTTTATTTGTTTAATACTGTTCTGCAGTTTAGAATCATAGACTGTTGATTTTGGTTCCACAACACTAAAAACACTCCTTGTGAAGCTTAAAAGCATATTTTGCCTTGTATCTCTGGTCTGTTTTTCCTTGAATTTCCATTACCATATAATTTGTACATGTTCCGTTCATTCACATGGCTAATGGATATTGTTATATTGTCAAATACTGAAAGTACAGTTAGTCTCATTTCAGTGGTTATGGATTTTCATTTGTGAGGCAGCTAGAGTCATATCCCTGCTTTTCAACATCACCTGTTGGATCATAATTAAGTGCTAATGGGGAATAATTTAATGGGCATCTATTTTAATATCAGATTTTAAAGCACACAGTTTTCATTACTTCCTTGGTATTTACTCCGCATGGTTTAAAAACAAAGACAGTGGTCTGAAGTCACAGTTGGCTCTGGTATTGCTTCTGTAATATTGGTAAAAGACTTAAATATGTGAAATCAGTCAATAAGTAAGAAAGGCCTGTGGTAAGTTTACATCTCCCTTATCCTGGAGCCTTTTCGTATTCTATGCTCTGAGGCCCCTGCAGATGCAGAGGTAGCTCTAAATGCCTAGGAACCCTTTCGGAAGCTCAAATAAACTGACTCACAGGCAAGATGAATAAGAAGACTGTATTGCCAGCCTATACGCCAGTGAACTCAGATTGGAGGTTAATTCCCATTAACTAAACACTCAGCAGATGCTATAGAAACATTAACTAGGGGCTGCTTAGGTTGACATTACATACATTGTAGAAATAAATAGAAAGCTGCTTTGTTGTACTATAATCATGTCACAATGATTATGTTTAGAATATATTTGCCTTGTGAGGCCTGTGACAGAGTAGTGAGGTAACTGCTAGAGCGTAGAAGAAAAATAAAGAAAAATTTCCAAAATACTTTGCAGGTCTACAGACCTTAGTAGTCCAAAATTTCTCAGTGGTGTACATTGACTTTTGAGGGAACTAACCCCCAAATCACTGTTTTATCTTCTTCTGAAATGCTGAAGAGGATTTTTATGTAATTAGAACCAGTTATTTCACAGAGCAAAAATAGAGGTTTATGTAATACGTATGATAAATTGAGATCATTTAAAAACTAACTGATACTGCTTCTGCATTTTGTATATTGTCTAATAAGAGCTAAGAGAGGATAGAAAGCAGTTTTACAGACAATTACTAATATAATACTATTTAGGATCAATTAATAGAAGCAGCCAATATAGAATTGTCTGTTTTTAAATATTTTAAATTCCTTTTAGTAAACATATAAGTCTTTCATGGACTTATTTGATAAATGGTGGTTAATTATCAAGAACTAAATACTTTAGAGAATGATAAAATCTATCATATTCTCTTTTTTCTCTATGTGACAGGTGAACCTGTGTGTTATTGTTTTAAAATGTACATGTATGCACATACCACCAGCACCAGCACCACCCCACACCACTTTCTCTCTCAGGCATAAGTAAATGATGGGCGATATCTTTTTTTAAAAAGCAAAACTGAATTAACTCATAAACAAACAAAACACATATATGCCTAGAGAAATAGCAAAATAAAGGGCATTTAAAATTTGTGAAAGCAATATTTTTTAAAAGCAGTAAATTAATAATCGTAACAAAAAAGTGTTTTTTCTTCCACTGTATTTTCTTACTTTTAATTTAAGTAGCATTATTTTTATTGTAAAGTACATATGAGATTGCCGGAATATTTTCAGTATCTAAAGGTCTTCATGTGCCCCTGCTAACGAGGCTGTTCTATGACCATATAGTGGACTTTCTCTTTTAAACCCTGTACCAATCAAGTAAACTCTGGCCTCATCTCTAGTGTTCTCTTTCTCTTGTGGGTAGACAGGCCCTATGGCCGTCTGCCCGATTCTGCAGAATCCCCTCCTCCTGAATATGGATAGGAAATGTGATTTGCTAATATAGTATGGTCAAGGTGAAGGGATTTTGCAGATGCAATTAAGGCCCCAATTCAGTTGATGTTAAATTAATCAAAAGGGACATCATCCTCAGTGGGCCTGACCTAATTAAGTAAAGGACCTTGAAAGAGGACAGGGAACTTTTTAAGGTGAAAGGCCCTCCTTGCTGGCTTAATAAAGTATTTGCTCACATTTAGAAGAGTCTATATGACAAGGAATTGGAGGACCTGTGTGCGGCCAGCAAAAATCCAGGGTTCTTAACTACACAGCTAGAGTGAAGAGAAGTCTACCAACTAAATGAATGAGTCATTCTTCCCCAGTTCAGAGTCCAGGTGAGAATACAGCCCAGCAACACCTTGACTGCAACCTTGTGAGACTTAAGAGAAAATCCAGCAAAGCTGTGCCTGGACTCTTAAGTCACAGAAAGTTAGAGATAATGAATGTGCTTTGATTTTTAGGCACTAATTTTGTGGTATTCTGTGATAGAGCAATAGAAAACTAATATTTCTTTTTTATCCTTGTTGCCAGCCTTTGAGACAATCTGTTTTTTCTTTGTAGTTAAGTAAAATTTGCCAGAATTATTAAAGTCTCAGAAAAAAAGGCATTTCTTTCTGGCAATTCCTGAAGGAAAGATTCTCTTGTCTGTCGAACTAGATTAGTTCTTTTCCTTTGTGACTATACCTTGACATATTTTGGCAAACAATTACTTCCTCTTTTTGTCACCACAATCAAAACCAATGAAAATCACCAGCATGCCTCTTCATTCTTATTGAATGAAACAATAATTTATTTTGCCAAATACAAGTAATAAATTACAAACTTTCCCTTGTTTATGTAGTAGATTTCATTTTAGCTACAAAATAGAAACTTTAAAGAACACACCAATTGGCTCTGGCCAGGTGGCTCAGTTGTTTGAAGCATCATCCCGTACACCAAAATGTTGCAGGTTTGATCCCTGGTTAGGGCATGTACAAGAGGCAACCGATTGCTATTTCTCTCTGATATCGATGTTTCTCTCTTTGTCTCTAAAAAAGAATACACCAATTGTTTATTTCTCAAGTACAAAGACATAAAGATATCATTACATTAAAAGGTAATTCTCTGTAGTCATTTATCTACAATTTTAATAGATTTCTTCCTTTCTGTGAATATTTTTCTAATGTCAGCCTATGCCTTTAAATATTTTTTTCAATACTGATTTTTGTGTTTTTTTTAATTTCCCAAGGAAAATAAAGCCCTTTCTTCAAGGACTTGTAAAATTATGTGCACACAGAGCAAGCGAAAACATTGTGAACTTGAATGACATCTATAGGAGGTCACTGTGAAATAGGCTAACTAATATTAAAAACAAAGATGTCAAACAAGATTGAAAGAGAAAATTTGATCATGGCTCATCATAATGATAATATGTCCTTAATTATTGTCAGACTGGGAGTGGGGATCCTGTGCCCTTGGTCTAGCAGGAACTTGCTAGAACTTGTTTAAGCATCTCTACTGAACTCCAGCTTTGTCTGCTGGTTTCAGTACAGTCATGTTTTCTCTTTTTCAACTGATTTTTTTTCAATGCTAAATTATTTTATGGTGTCTTTTTCTCTGTTTATCTGCTGGTATTCTCTGGTATTTTCTCATAAAGGACAAAGAAAAGAAAGTCATGTCTTTAGAAATGACTAGATGATTAAAAATTTCTATTTGTGTTGATGTTTCCCTTTGATTATAAATTATGTATGATGCACTGTCAGTTATGCTCTGTAATTTTTGCTTAAAACTCAGTCTTGAATAAGAAGATATATTTTGAGGCTCATATACTTTGACAGAATGTGTAATGCATCATGAAGCAGATTCTTTTTACAAGCTATTTCATGATATAAAAGTTATACAATATTAACCAGCAGTCTGATAAAAATAATTCTGGTTATTTCTTATTTAGGTGTAATAAATATTGGAGAGATAAAAAGAGAAAATGGAAGTGAAAACTACCATTTTTCAAAAGTAAAACACATGTCAGTCTTTATTAGCTGTTATCTCATTGAATTCTGATGATAAAGTAGTAAAATAAGTATTTTACGTCTTTTTTGATGTGAGGGAAACTGAAACTCAGAAAAATAAAATAAATACATTGAACAAATATTTGTGAAGCATGTTCTTTTTGGCATTGTTTATCTGAAATTCACCTTTTTTATTATTGTTCTATTACAGTTGTTCCAGTTTTCCCCAGTTGCTCTCCCCTGCTCCGCCATCCCCCAGCTCCCACATAGTCAGTCCCCACCTGCTGCCCATGTCCATGGGTCTTTTATCCTTGTTCTTTAATTAGGCCCTTCTCCTTCTTTCCTCCCTTATCCCCCTCCCCCCTCCCCTCTGGTCCCTATCAGTTTGTTCCTTGCTTCCCTGCCTCTGGTTCTTTTTTGCTTGTTGCTTTGCTTTGCCCATTAGGTTTCTCTTACAGGTGAGATCATACAGTATTTGTCTTTCATCACCTGGATTACGGCACTTAGCATAATGCCCTTCAGATCCATGCATGCTGTTGCAAAACATAGGAGTTTTAAACTCACTTTTTTAATTTAATATTTATATTAAAATTTTTATTTTTCAATTACAGTTGGCATTCAATATTATATTAGTTTTAGGTGTTAAGTATCGTGGTTAGACATTTATATAACTTACGAAATGATCCCCTGATAAGTCTAATACCCATCAGGCACCATACATAATTATATTATTGATTACATTCTCTATGCTGTACTTTATGTCTCCACAACCATTCTTTAACTGCCAATTTGTACTTTTAATCCCCTTAACTTTTTCACCCAGACCCCCAAATCCCTTCCCTCTGACAGCCATCAGTTTCTTCTTTGTATCTATTAGTTTGTTATTATTTTGTGTGTTTATTTTGCTTTTTAGATTCCACATATATATGAAATCATATGGTATTTGTCTTCCTCTGTCTGACTTATTTCACTTAGCATACTATCCTCTAGGTCCATCCCTAATGTTGCAAATAGTTGGATTTCATTCTTTTAGATGACTAAGTAATATTTTATTGGATATATATGTACCATGTCTTCTTTATCCAGTTGCCCATTGATGGAACCATAAGTTGCTTCCATATCTTGTCATTTGCATATGAAATGTTATTACTGTATTTTCCTCCTGTTATAGCCTTTGTTTTAAAGTCTATTTTGTTTGATATAAATATTGCTATCCCGGCTTTTATTTTTCTTACTATTTTATTTTATATTAATTTCAGATGTACAGCTTAGTTGTTAGACAATCATATACCTTACATAGTGTTCCACTTGATATTTCCAGTACTCAACTGACCCCATACAGAGTTATTGCAATATTATTGACTATATTCCCTAAGCTGTAATTTATATCCCCATGACTATTTTGTAACTATCAATTTGTACTTCTTAATCCCTTGATCTCTTTCACTCAATTCTCCAAACCCCTTCCCCTCTGGCAACCACCGGTCTGCTCTCTGTGTTTATGAGTCTGTTTTAATTGCATTTGTTCATTTACTTTGTTCTTTGGATTCCACATATAAGTGAAATTATGTGGTATTCATCTTTTTCTGACTGACTCATTTCACTGAGCATGACACCCTCTAGGTCTATTCATGTTCATTACAGCATTATTTCCAATAGCCAAGATATGGAAACAACACTACTGTCCTTCAAAAGACAAGTGGATGAAAGCTGTGGTTTATATGTACTATGGGATATTACTGGGTTGTAAAAAAGAATTAGAACTTACCATTTGCTGTCCCAGCTTGGTAAATTCATTTCTGTGTTTCTAAAATATCTTTTTCTATCCCTTTCCTTCAATCTGTGTGTGTATCTTTTGATCTGAATTCAGTCTTTCATAGGCAGCACATGCATGGGTCTTTTCTTCTCCATTCAGCAACCATAAATCTTTTTATTTGAGCATTGAATCAATTTATATTTAAATTAATTATTGATAGGTATGTAGTTATTGCCATTTCATCTATTCTTCCCCTAAATTCATTGAACATCCTTATTGCCAACATTTTGAACTCTGCATTGGATAGATTGCTTGCTCCATTTTGCACAGTTCTTTTTCTGAAGTTTTATTTTGTTCTTTAGTTTGAGACATGTAGTAGATGTCCTGTGGGTCCAGTGGTGCAGAATCCCTGGTTAGCTGAGCCATGTGCTCCAGGGGTGTCCCTTGTGTGGGTTGTGTCTACCTCCTGTTGTGGTTGAGCCTTGACTGCTTTTGGCACATAAGTGGGTGAGAATGTCCCTTAGGCTGACTGGCTGTGAGGACTGGCCATGACTACAGCGGATGGGTTGTAGTGTGGGGGCTGACCCCAAAGAGTGGGATTCACTGAAGTGAGCTCTTGGTGTCTTCTGATTATTTCCTTTGGATCTGTCATTTGTGGAGCTAATTAGGTGATTCTCTGGTATGATCTGATGTTGGCTACTTGGTGTATTGGTTACGGGACCTCTTGTAAGGGGCTCTGGTGCAGGCCCGGGTCAGCCACCATCTATGCCCAGCCCAGGGTTACCTGGTAGGAGATACTAAGTGATCCGTGCTTAGTAGCTACCTGTAATGGATTTGGAGGCACCTGGAAGAACCTATGCTACAAACCGAGGCTTACTACCAGTAGTATGGGGAGTTGCTTAGCAAGAGGTACAGGGCATGCCCAGGCCAGCTGCTGCTTGTTTGGGTTTATGAACCTTTGAGAGATTTTAGAAATGTGGGTTAAGGCTGGCAGTTTGTGACGAATGCACTGAAAAAGATTGGGGCTTGTGTGCAAATTAGGTAGAGCAGATTCATAGGGAATCACTAGGGTGGGGTCAGTTTGATGTAGATCTAGATGTGTTGTTTGCCTACACCTGCAGGCTGGGTGGGGAAAGGGCTCAACAAAGGAACAATAGCACCTGCTAGAACTTCTGTCCTGGAGAGAGCTTCCCCTCTGGTCTTCACTCTGAAGCCAGAAAATGTAGTACCTCCCCTATTGTCCCTTGTACTTTTCTGACTGGTGTCCCTTTGCTGAACCTTAGGGTGAGCATTTGTGAGCAAAGAAGCCTGTGTTCCAGCCCAGTAAGAGGATGCCTGTATTGACAGCATTCCTCCATCTCACCCGGATGGATTCTCTGCTATTTTCACAGCTAGATATTTTAGGTGCTCCTCTTTCTGGCACTGGACTCAGGTCTGGGAGCCCAGGTGGGTGGGGCTGAGATCAATTGCTCCTCAAAGGGGTCCTCTGAACCTGAGATATCCCTCCTGATTCTTAACTGCCGTAAGTGGGCGTGGGACCAACTTATTCCCTGTTTCTGCCCCTCCTAACAATCTGGGTGTGGTTTCTTCTTTATATCTTTAGTTATAGGAGTACTGTTCATGGGGGGTTGCTCTATAAGTTAGTAGCAATTGTGATGTAGTCACGGGAGAAGGTGACCACAGCATTTATTTACTCTACCATTTTGACCAGAAGTCCTCTGGAGCATTTTCTATTGGTCAGACACTTGTCAGTACTGCCTATTTTAAAGTCATAGATAACTGTTGTAACCAAATAGAAATTTGACTCTAAGTCAATTTTAAAAATCTGTGCTTTTTTTCACTATGGTGAGGTGCTAAAGTAAAAACAAAACATAGTTTTTGAAGCAAGTGAGGCTTAAATTCCTTCTCTGTCATTTACAAGATGTGGAACCATGGTAACATAGCTTGATCTTTCTGATTTTCAGTTTCCCTAGTGGATTCCTGAAGTCAATGGTATTTTTCTCTAGCTGCTACATTGTGACAGCTAGAGAAAATGTCGAGAAAACACCAAAGCCAAGTCTGGCTCCAGCAAATGAAATTTACTGTTATTCTTACTGCCTGGGAATTTAGGATATTCTAGATCTCAGCATGTTTAAAATTGCATTCATTGAAATTATTGCAATTATTCATTAAGCCCCAAGTGCTTAATGAATAATTTAATAAATGTTATATTAAAAATGGTAAATTTGGTGGTTAAAATAATGTCTTCCCTGGTTCATGCCATATTATTTAATTGAATGATTTGATAAATAATAATTAAATATTAATAGAATATTATTGTTGCACAGCAATGTGTTATTGTCACACTTTACCCATTTTCAAATTGTTTACTTTCAAACTGTTCTATACATCTGTATTAGATAAATATTCCATCAACAAATTAATTGACAAGCAAAACACTACATGTTATTCTCTTGGATTTATTACTAAGGAATGAAGTAGATTTTAGAGGAGGAATTCAGGGGCAGATACACATGCAATATCCATGGGAAAGGCAAAAAGCTGTAGCCAACCTCTTCCCTGTCCAATGGGCATGAACTAAGACTGCTGGGCACTGGAGGCTGAAGTAGTGAGAGAGACAAAGGCATGAAATGCTTCTCCAGTTCTTCCATGAACCTACTCCACTAGAAGTCTTTTTGCTGCTGATAAGAAAGTCTTCTTCACTCTAATTGATAAATATACTTAGAGAAAAACCTACATCCAGATGGGTGTGGGGAACTCTATAAGGTGACTTCTCATTGCCTAGATTTCCTAAAATATTTTCCAAAGTTTATTTTTAATAACATTTTGCAAATCTGTGAATGGAGAATCAAATGTAAGTTTGGGAGTTTGTTCAAGTAACCACTATAAGGAGACAGTTCAATACAAAACAATAGGTTATAAGCAGGACCTCCCAGTATCCCCAAGGCTTTGTTCACTTCAGAGAGAAGAATTAACTTTACTATGCTGAAACCTTCGCCTTCCATCTCAGAGGAAATATTCGTGTCACATTTAGAGTGAAGTCAGAAGACAACAGTGGTCCGTTTCTTGCTGGCATATCATGTAAGTTGAACAGAACACAGAAAGGAAGCCACAGATACATCAGTCCGGATGGCGCTGCTGTAGGAGCTCTGGGCCCTACTGGCAGGGTCCTGGGAGCACTATGTCTGTCAGCGGGTGGTTGGGTAGTGGGTCAGCTGGGTAATATTCCTGGCTAAACATTTCTAGTAAACCACCTAGGAGACAGACCTGAAAAGAGAGTAGGGGTCTGCAAACCTTGAGTCATTGGTTATGATTCATTTATTTATTTAAAATAAACATTTATCTTTGTACCTAATTTTGTATAGGTAATTTTGCTTTCTTTTTCCGAAAGTGGATTCTCCTACGTATGTAAATTTTAGATATCACAAACCTAGATCCATCTCTGGAAGGGGACCAGCCTTAGTCAGATTATTAATATTAGGGAGCTGTAATCTCAGGGGAAAATTACTTCCTCTAGAAAGGGCAAATCTGAACTAGTTATTCTCCTGTGTATAATGTTTCAGTTGCCCTTTCTGGTCCATAGCATGAAGTGTGAGCTCCCACACACAGTGGGCACACGAGACTTCCCTGTCTGGGTCTTCCATGGCTTCTCGGGTCACTCACCCTAGCAGCAATTCGCCTGCCCTTGTAGGACTCGCCTAGCCTCCAAGCTGCTCTCTCCCTCAGCACTTTTGTCTTGATCTGTCTTCTTGTGGCTGCTCATGATTAAAGCCAAGATCCAGAACATTATTTACCCTTTGGAAACCTTTTATGGTTGTTTCAGAGCAACACCGGGGGGCCTATCGTGTGCTGCTATCAGGGCCACTAACTCCTGCCATGTGATCCTATCCCACTCCGCGCACCCTACGAACATCAGCCCAGGCCTTGGGTCTGCATGACACATGAGAAGTACAGTGGTTATTTTCTAAATAAAAGTAAGGCGATGGCACAGATAGTATTATGATGACTATAGTATTTGGCAACAACCATTCCTCAGAGTTTTAATGAGTTTTCTTTACTTACTCTCTTTCCTTACTTTCTTGAGAAAAGTATTGGTAGCTGCTCTATTTTAGTTTGACTTTATCTCAGGCTTTTCCCATGATCAACTTATTCTGCACCCATGATCACGTTGCTCTTGCTGAAATGACAACCCAAAATTAAACTCTCAATTTAATCTTCAGGCTAGCCTCATTTTGCTTACTAGCAAGTATCTGTGCTCTTTATTTCCTACTTTTGCATGGTGTAAATTCATCTATTAAAAGCTCATCTTGGTTCTTTTCCAAAAGAAAAGGATAGGTAAAGCAAATAGTCATTCCAAAGTCACATATATATTTGTGATATTTAGGTAAACCTATCTACCTCTCTTCCTTAATTTATATAATAGAGTTTACATATGTAATAACTATGTAAATATAATATTCCTACTTCATATGTCAAGTAATAAGGCATTTCATTAGATGATTATTAATTTACTTGTAACCTTAATTTTTTATATTCAATGGTACCATTTCCATATGAATTTATTATAAAAACTTTCTTAGGGAAATGATACTTGACTCCAACTGCACTCAAGGAAATAGCCCCACTAAACCCTCCAACATTATTTCACAGATATATTTAGAAGTTAAATAAAGTGACATTTTCAGTGAAGTTTTAACAAGATAATGTATTTTAAAATCATTGTTCAGTAAAGGGGTGTTTTAGTAGTGTTAGATGACATAAGAAATACAATCACTTTTATATTTTTTGTTATCCTCTGATGTTGCCGACTGTGTCAACAAGGGAGAAAGAATGAAAGGATCCAAAGTAAGAGTCTCATGCTCTACGGACTGAGCTGGCCAGGTGCACCTCATCAAGGAACATGTACAAAGGACCTATGAACAAAGCCAAAGGGGGTAGGATTGAGGGTGGGAGGCGGGGGTCAGTGGGGTGAGGGAGGGTGGTGGGAGGGAAATAGAGACAACTGTACTTGAACAACAATAAAAAATAAATACAATAAATAAAAATAAATTTTAAAAAAGTATGCCAAAGTTATGTAAATTATTTTATACCTATTCTGTATCAGGGTCTGTTACCTCCTAACCTCCCAAGATTCATATCACAGAATTGGGTCCAAAACTGATCATAATATTTTACTTTTTGTATTAATATCCTACAAAGGCAAAGAAAATGCTTTTCGTCAATCCCAATTTACTTTCTCCTAGATCTTTTTACTCATCAATTAGTGCTTATAATTTCATTCTCAGTATGGTCATAACAACCTTTCTTGAAAACTAGTCTTTTCAAGTTAAGTTATATTAATTGATTGGTAAAATATCTACTTACATTTTTTTCAGCCTCTGGTTTTGAGTGATTTTTCCACAATTTGAATTCTTGTCATTTCACCTAGAATTATTTTTGACTAACAACTCATTTCAGTTCTTATTATGTCCTTATCTAAACCCAGCTTAACCATCCTTTGTTAATGATATTTAGTGCAAATTGTTATTCATCTGATGTCTCTCTTTTCTTTTTTTACTTATATTATTAACATGTCTTTCTATATTGATAAGCATCATTCACATCTTTACATCATAAAACTCATTTACATAATGCGTGAAACTGAACTTGCAAAGCTTTACATAATATACCATATTAACATATGATATAACTATTACATTGATACCTGCCTGACTATTAGTTATCATTTTCAAGGTCTGTAAAAATAATAAATGCCAAGATAGTCTTAATGAAAAATGTTAGCAATGTATTTAATTCAGTGATTCCCATGTTTTTTTTTTCTGATTTGTATGTTTTATTTTTACTTCTTCCTAAAGATTATGTTCCTCCTAGGTAGGGTTTTTAGAAATATTTGAAATAAGTTATTAATCTCAGATGTTTCCTTATGATGCACATTTTTTTAAATTTCAGAAAGCTTATAAATTCTATGATTCAGACTCAGGAGGATGCAAAGAACAAACTAAATCATTATGCTATTATGTTGTTTAGAAATCCTGGAAATAGACATGATGGTCCCTCTTTGATTAGTCGTTTCTGGGTTATTGGGTCTACAATTGAGGAAGCTGATGGAAGACAGTGAGCTTGTCTTACCTGAAGCTCAAACAGAAGTCTCCCATGTGGAACTGACAGCAACTGCATCCTCTCTTAAAACGCTGAATGTCCTCAGCTCCCATGAAAGACCATAACATTAAAAAGAAAACACTGCAGTTAAGTTGTCTTTGAACACCAACCCCATCAGAGTAGAAGTACGAATACACTTACTGCATTGTAGTGCTCAAAGAAATGGTTGTTGAAATGATCGAGGAAGAGCACACTCATGTGCAGGTACGTGCACCCAAGCGCAACACACACAGGCACACAGACATAATTAGTAACCAAAAGGAAATAAAAGTTCTTATTGAATTATTGACCACTGAGAATATATTCAGAGGCTTCATTTTGAGAAATTCATATGAGTGTAAATAAAATATACTATAAAATATCAAAAAATTTAATACCTTAGAATATCATTTTAAAATTATTTTTAAAAATTATGTTCAACAATGATACTTTGATAATAAAGATTGCTTTGGCATTCACAGGCTTGACAGACTTTTGTATAAGACTCCTAGGAACTAACTTCAAAAGATATAGACTCTGACCTTCAGTCATCCCAGCTCTGGAAAATTTGTTAACCTTCAACCATAAAACCGAGATGATGTAAAACCTGGATAACAAAAACCAGGATGATGCAGACCAAGCCATCACCCTACCAGTTTTGAGGTCCTTATTAGAATAAACTCTGCTGGTCTAAAATGAGAATTTTTCAACCTGCTCCCTTGATCTCTTTGTTCCGCTTTCCCTCTTTCTCCTTATAAAAACCTCCATCTGCCCTGAGATGATGAGATGGGCTTTGAGACATGAGTTCCCCATTTTCTCAGACTGCTGACATCTGAATAAGCCACTTTTCACAAGCACCCATCTCATGAGTTTGGCTTTTGTTGCGGCAGACAGGCAAACCTGTGTTCGGTTACAGAATGACTTACCTACAACATAAGGAAAGCTTTGAAAATGAGATTTATATTAGGATAGGAAGAGGAGGCTAAGGAAGTGCCATATCACAAGCAATGCCTTCAAAATGACCACATAAAACTATATATATATATATATTTTTTTTAATTAACTATATTCCCTATGCTGTAGCATACATCCCTGTAACTATTTTTATGACTGGGAATTTGTACTTCTTAATCCCTTCATCTTTTTTAACCATCCTCCCAACCTTCCTTCCATCTGACAACCATCAATTTGTTCTCTGCAGCTATGAGCTTGGTTATGTTTTGTTGATTTATTTGCAGTTTTGTTTTGTTTTGTTTATTAAGTATGCTATTACAGTTGTCCCGTTTTTCCCCCCTTCATCCCCTCCACCCTGCACCCCATTTTGACCTCAGTTTTGTAGATGAGAAATAGCCTCAGAGGATGGAAGTAATTTACCCTGGCCCACAATTCTCTATGAAGCACTAGACAAGAAATGTCAGCTGTGATGCAATTACCTCCAGCTCCTGCGGCACTCTTCCAGCCCTTTCTTTTCAATACTAAGATTTATAGCTTTTTTTGTTTCTTTTGTTTTCTGATTAACAAGTCAAGGAGAGGAAACCTGGGTGGTCTTTAATTGATTAAATTGGCCTCCTTGCTTTATCTTTACTTCAGCTAAATTCACAGCTTTTGGAATAATATGTATTAGTATTGATATTTGAAATACTTTAGGCCAATACTGATGCACATACTTAATATAAATTCTCCCTTGAAAATAAATTGTGCATTAGACAGATTACAGAGACATAAGGGTAAAAATAAATAAAATTAAATTTAAAAAATAACACTTGTTGAAACTAAGCTATAGCAAGTATGTGGGATTTGTTATCTCTTTTGCCATCTTTCATTTTTATTAAATGTATTGGCTGCCACCTCAGGCATCTAGTTTCTCCTTACAATGTTATTATTCCTTTACTTTGGTTGACAGGAGAGTGATTAAATCTGCTTGTAAAAATCAGTAATATCATTCAGTTGGTCATGTTATTTTTAACTCGTCAAGAGTATTTTTCCAGAACTACAGTGTGTAAATAAAATTTTAAATAAACATAGGCTGATATTTTCAGACAATAGATATATCATGTTAGTATAAAACTGTGGGCTAAAAAAGGTTAGGTCTAAATTAGTTCATGTGGTTTTCATTTGCAATTGCTTTAATTAAATAATTATATATAATATATAGCAGTGTATATTTTTATTATATCATACAAAAATTTATTTGAAACTCTTCGGTTATGTTGAAACACAGTTTAAAAGGAAAGTATAGCTATTTTACTAGGTTTACTAGGTTCGCTGGTTTATACGGGTAACAACCTCATATTCAGGCACATGAGCAGGCCTAGCTCTATGTATATGGAGTGATCTTCTACAAAACCCTGGTAATAGGAGCAAATAAAAAGCATATACAAAAGGCCAAAATGTCTAATAGTATGAATTTATATGTCATATGCACTGTGAAATAGTTATTTGAAATAATTTATTTCCTAAATATTTGTTAAATCCTGTTTTTCATCCTATTAGTAGTTTTTTAAAAATAATATTTTATCTATTATACTATTACTGTTGTCCTCATTTTTCCTCCTTTGCCTCCCTCCTCCCAGTACCCCCTACTCCCTCAGGCAATCCCCCCATCATTGTCTATGTCCATGGGTCATACATGTAAGTTCTTTGGCTACTCCATTTCCTGTACTGTACTTTACATCATCATGGCAATTCTGTGACTATGTATTTGTGCTTCTTAATCCCCTCGCTTCTTCACCCATTGTTGAACATCTTTGTGCTAGGCACCTAAAAATGAGATAACTTTTGAGCATTTATTGAGAAAGCAAGATCAGTACCAGATATTACATTTAACCTTAAGAGTGATATTGCAAAATAGCCAGTGTACATCTAATTGCTTTGGAACCTAAACCTGCATTTTCCTGTATATTTTTAAATGAACTTCTTCTTCACTCGGACTTTTTCTTCCCAATAAGGCAAAACATACAAAATATTATATTGCACTGAGGTTTATGTAGCAATCATTTTGTATATTATACTTAGGAAATGACTGTAATTAGTATAAACTATAATCTATAGAACACTTTTATTCTGCATGTATTGAGCTAAATGTCCTACTTAGTTTTCACTTAATCGCAATAGCCCAAGTACCGTAGTTGTGCTCTTTTTACAAATGAAGATACTAAAGCTAGCACATAAGGTTTCCCAAGGTCCACAGGGTATACTGTTGGGGGTATTGGGTCTTGAAGACAGAGGTTTGACTTCAAGGTGGGTGCAGTTCAGTGAGCCCTGATGTCCCACCTGCATCGCCTGCCACTTCTCACCTGAGGCGGCAGTGAAGGCAGAGGTCCCTGCTTTGCTGGAGCTCCTGTTGCCACACCTCCGGCTGAAGGACCGTAACACTGAAACCAGACCCTAACTGTTGTCCTCCCTTCTAGTTTTCCTTTCCTACTGTTTGTTTTTTTGCTGCTGCTGCTGTTGTTTTTTGCCTTTAAAGGGATAACAGCAGGCCTCCTAACAGCATCCCAAACACCACCAGACTAAGCCAGATGAGTCTTATCCTAGAGGTTATATAGGCATATAAAACCAACAAATGAAATCAAACTAACCCCAACAGGTGACTGGAGCTAACATTCACCCCTAGCCGGAACCTTTGTGTGCAGACCCAGGTCCTCCGGGACAGTATAGAGAAGCGAGGGACGCCCAGTAGTTAGTGTTGGGCTGGGACCCTAGATCTCACCCAAACAGGCCCTGACAGCTTGGAATTC
>PVJD01010071.1:0-56739 GCA_004026545.1 Mormoops blainvillei
TTTTACTCCCAGACAGACAGAAGAATCAGTTCAGCACAACCTGACTAGTAAGGAATAGGGTGGAGACTCGAGAAGGCTGGCTGGGCACCCACAGACAGCAGCACCAGAGGCATAATTAACCAGCCAGTTCAATCCACCTGAGAAGAGCGGGGTCTAAACCCTAAGCGGGGATCACCAGCCTACAGCGCCAGAGACCAAAAAAGTACACAGCTCACAGCCAGCGGCAAAGAGCAGCAGGGTGGCTTTCTGCCAGAGATGGATGGCTGGAGAAGCAAAGAACCGTTTAAAGGGCCAATGCATAAATTTTCATTTGTAGCCACTTACCCTGGGCTGCAGCAAAGGCAGGGGCAGAGGGGCCTAGAGACACGTGATGAGAGTCTGGGGATGGAGCCTTTGGTGAGAGAACTGAGAGAGTAGAATCTGGAGTACCGGTGCTGAATCATCCCCCATGCGGCAGCAACCATAGAGCTCACACAGACCCTCCCCTCTGAGTGGTAGCAGCCTGACGGAAAACATTAGCCCTGACCCCAGAAGGGATTCTGCCCTGGCCCTGTAGTGCTTAAACCCGACTGCTGAGTGAAGAGTAACTAGATACTAGATTAACAACCAAAGGAATCAGCAACGGACAGAAGATCCCTGGAAGTCTTGAACAGGCTGCTTAAGGTCAGATGGGGTCAACATCTGACATCACCAGAGGCAGATCCAGAAAGAATAAACAGCAGTAAATACTAGAGGTTACCGAGACGAAATTCACTGTGGTCTTCTCCATGATTTGTGATATTTTATTTACTACATAGCTTTTTAACATGCGTGTCTCCACCAAGTTTGTGCATATTAAGTCACTAGATTTTATGCTGTAGTTTATTTCTCTCCTTTTTTATACTAGCCTTAATCTCTTTACAACCTTATTAATACAGGTTCATTTACTGTTGATAGTAAGAATGTGGGGAAAGTTATTTTAGCAGATGTGGGTTTGTTTCCTGGGATTTATGGTTTGTTCTGTGAGCACCTACACAACACCCAAGATGTGGTGGGCAGAGTGGCCCTCAGTTAGCCAGATGGAGGGAAGGACCCAATACCAGGAGAGGATTGAGATGACGGAGGAGTGAATGGAAGTCACATTGACCTCCTCCCAGGACCAATCTGGAATTACAACAAAGTTACGGAGAAATCACCCAGAGCAAACGACTGAACAGTAGCAAGAGAGAAGCCTTATAACCTTGGACAGACAGAAGAATCAGTTCAGTACAAACTGACTGGTAAGGATTATGGCAGAGACACAAGAAGGCTGGCTGGGAACCCTCAGGCAGCAGTGCCAGAGGGATATTTAAGTGACCGTTGAATCATCCTGAGAAGAGCAGGATCTAAACCATAAGTGGGGATCCCCAGCCTACAGCACCAGAGCCCAAAAAGTGCACAGATAACAGCCAGCTGCAAAAAGCAGCAGGATTGCCCTCTGTCGGAGATGGGTGGCTGGATACTGAAAGAGTCATTTAAAGGGCTAAAGCTTAAATTTTCATCTGCAGCCACTCATCCTGGGCTCTGGCAAAGGTAGGAGCAGAGTGGGCTAGAGATGCCTCAAGAGAGACTGGGGATGGTGGCTTTGGGGAAAGAACTGAGAAATTAGCCACTGGAATCCTGGTGCTGAGTCATCCCCCACATGGCAGCAGCCATCTTGCTCAGGCAGACCACTCCCCTGAGCCGCAGCAGCCTGAGGGGAAACAATAGCCCCACCCCTATGAGGGACTCTGCCCTGACATTTTGGTGCCTAAGGCTGAGTGCTGAGAGCAGAGCAGCAGCCACAGACAGTAGTTCCCTGCAAAGGTTGGGGGGGGTGCAGAGTGGACTAGAGATGCCTGAGGAGAGGCTGGGGACAGAGACTTTGGGGAGAGAATTTAGAGAGTAGCCTCCGGGATCCTGGTACTGAATCACCCCCGTAAGGCAGCAGCCATCAGGCTCACACAGATCACTCCCCTCCGAACAGTAGCAGCCTGAGGGGAAATATTAGCCCTGAACCCAGGAAGGATTCTGCCCCTCCCTATGGTGTTAAACCCTGACCGCTGAGCACAGAGTGACTAGATTAACAATGGAAGGAGACAGCCACAGAGAATAGATCCCTGGAAGTCTTGAACACACTACTTAAGGTCAGATGGGGTCAACATCTGACTTCGGTAAAGGTGGATCCAGAAAGAAAAAAACAGCAGTATATACTAGAGGCTACTGAGACAAAATCCACTGTGGTCTTCCCCATGATTTGCAATATTTACTTTACTATTTAGGTTTTTAACATTCGTTTTTTTGTCCATCAAGTTGGTACATATTAAGTCACTAGATTTTATACTATAGTTTATTTCTCTCCTTTCTTATAATAGCCTAAATCTCTTTACAGCCTTATTAATACTGGTGCATTTGCTATTGATAGTGGGATTGCGGGGGGAATTATTTCTGTGGTCGTGGGTTTGATTCCTTGGCTTTGTGATTTTGCTCTGGAAGGCAAATAATGGGAAGACAAAGAAACAATCACAAACCAAAAGTAAAGGAGGAATCCTCAGAAAGACTACTAAATGAAATAGACACAAGTAAATTATCAGGTATTGAGTTCAAAACAATGGTTAGAAGGAAGGTCGCTGAATTCAGCGAGCTCAGTGAGAATTACAAAAATATATAGGGAAACAATGAGGAATGTTCTGAAAATTATATCAGCATGAAAAAGGACATAGAACCTGTCAACAAGAACCAAGAGGAAATGAAGAATACAATTTCTGAATAGAAGAACACAGTATAAGGAATCAAAAGTAGGCTAGATGAAGCAGAGGACTGAAGCAGCAAGTTGGAGGTACACAGGTACAAAGGGAATAAAATGGCAATAAGTATCTATCAATAATAACCTTAAATATAAATGGAGTAAATGCTCCAAACAAAAGACATAGGATAGCTGCATAGATAAGAAAATATGACCTGTACATATGCTGCCTACAAGAGACCTACCTCAGAACAAAAGACCAACACACACTGAAATTGAAGTGTTGCAAAAAAATATTCCAAGCAAACGGACAGGAAAAAAACCAGGGTAGCAATACTTATATCATACAGGATAGTCTTCAAAATAAGGCCATAAAAGGAGACACAGAAAGACACTTCACAATACATAACGAGGAATCCATCAAGAAGACACAAATATTGTAAACATATATGCACCCAAATAGCACCCAGATACATAAGAAAAATCCTGGAGGACTTCAAAAAAGATATAGACAGCAACACAATTATAGTAGGGGATTTTAACACACCACTGTCAACAATGGATAGATCATCCAAACAAAATATTGACAAGTACATTGTGGAACTGAATGACCCATTAGATCAAGTGGACTTAACCGATATACATATAGAACCTTTCATCCCAAAGAAGAAAAATACACATCCTTTTCAAATGCACATGGAACATTTTCAAAGATAGACCACATGATAGGGCAGAAAACAAGCCTCAACAAATTTAAGAAAATTTAAATCATATCAAGCATTTTCTTGGACCACAAGAGCTTGAAACTAGAAACCAACCTCAAGGAAAAAACTAAAAACATTCAAATTCATGCAGACTGAATAGCATGCTATTAAACAATGAATGGGTCAACAATGATGTCAAGGAAGAAATAACAAAGTTTCTGGAAACCAATGAAAATGAACACAAAACAGTCCAAAACCTATGGGACACATCGAAGGCAGTCCTGACAGGGGAGTTTATAGCAATACAGGCCTACCTAAAAACAGAAACATTTCAAACAACCTAACCCTACATCTACAAGAATTGAAGTAACAAAAACAAACAAAGCCAAAACAAGTATAAAGCAAGAAATGATCAAGATCAGAGCAGAATTAAGTGACATAGAGAATAAAAGAACAATTCAAGGGAACAATATATCCAGGAGCTAGTTTTTTGAAAAGATAAACAAAATCAACAAGTCTTTAACCAGACTCATCAAGAAAAAAAGGTAGAACACTCAAATTAAGAAAATTGAAATGAAAAAGGAGAAATTACAACTGAAACCAAAGAAATACAATGGATTGTATGACATTAGTACAAACCACTATAAGCCAAGAAATGTGAAAACATGGGTGAAATGGATAAATTTCTAGAAACATATAATCAACCAAAACTGAATGAAGAAGTGGAAAGCCTGAACAGATCTATAAAGCTGGTTAAAATTGAAGCAGTAATCAAAAAGCTTCAGGCACATGAAAGCCCCAGACCAGATGGTTTCACAGTAGAATTGAACAAAATATTTAAGGAAGACCTAACCCCTGTCCTTCTCAGGCTATTCAAAAAAATCCAAGAAAAGGGAAAACTCCCAAATTCTTTTTATGAGGCCAGCATCATCTTAATCCCAACACTAGATAAAGACACAACAAATAAAGAAAACTACAGGCCAATATCGATGGTGAACATAGATGCTAAAATCATCAACAAAATATTGGCAAAGCATCTAGGAATACATTAAAAACATTATACACCATGATCAAGTGGGTCTCATACCAGCGATTCAAGGATGGTACAATATTCACAAATCAGTAACTGTAATACATCACATAAACAAAAGGAAAGACATAAATCACATGATCATAGCAATAGATGTGGAAGAAGCATTTGAAGGTATAGCACCCACTTATGATAAAAAACACTCAGCAAAGTGGGAGTAGAGGGAGCAGAACTCAACATAATAAAGGTCATATATTAGAAACCTACAGCCAAGATCATACTCAATGGGCAAAAACTAAAAGCTTTCCCACTAAGATTGGGGACAAGACAAGGGTGTCCACTTTCACCACTTCTATCCAACAGAGTATTGCAACTCCTCACCACAGCGATCAGACAACAAAAAGAAATGAAAGGTATCCAAATTGAAAGGAGGAAGTAAATCTGTCAAACATAGGCATGAAAATGAGATTTTCATGCCTATGTTTTCACTGATATGTCCCTAAAGCAAGGGACATAAAGGAAAAAATAAACACATAGGACTTCATCAAAATAAAAAGCTTCTGCACGGATAAAAAAAAAATTAGCAAAATGGAAAGGTAACTGACAGCATGGGAAAATATATTTGCCAATGATTCCTCAGACAAGGGTTTGATTTCCAAAATATATAAAGAACTCACACAACTCCACTCTAGGAAGACAAACAACCCAGTTAAGAAATGGTCAAAGGACCTGAACAGACACTTCTCCAAGCAGGACATAAGCTGGGCCCAGAGACACATGAAAGGATGCTCAGCATTACTAGCCATCAGAGAGGAGCAAATTAAAGCCACAGTGACATACCCCTTCACACCAGTTAGAACGGCCGTCATAAACAAATCAACAAACAATAAGTGCTGGCGAGGTTGTGGAGAAAAGTGAACCCTAGTACATTGTTGGTGGGAATGCAGACTGGGACAGCCACTGTGGAAAATAATATGGAATTTCCTCAAAAAATCTAAAAACAGAACTGCCTTTTGACCCAGCAATTCCAGTGCTGGGATTATATCCTAAGAATCCTGAAACAGCAATTCAAAAGAACCTATGGATCCCAATGTTCATAGCAGCACAATTTACAATAGCCAAGTGCTGGAAGCAACTTAAATGCCCATCAGTAAATGAGTGGGTCAAAAACTGTGGTTCATTTATGCAATGGAATACTACACAGCAGAAAGAAAGATGAAATTCTTATCATTCAAAACAGCATGGATGGAACTGGGGACCATTATGCTAAGTGAAATAAGCCAGGCAGTGAAAGACAAATACCATATGATCTCACCTATTAGTGGAACCTATTAAACAAAATAAGCAAGCAAAACATAACCAGAGACATTGAAATAAAGAACAAACTGACAGTAACCAGAGGAGAGGTGGGAGGGGGGTAACACGGGAAAGAAGGGGAAGATTAGTCAAGGAACATGTATAAAGACCTATGGACAAAGCCAAAGGGGGGAAGCACTGGGGGTGAAAGGTGGGTGTGGGTGGTGCTGGGGAAAGTGGAGGCAGGAAAATGGAGACAACTGTACTTGAACAACAATAAAAAATGTAAAAAAAGAGAAATATATTATGTAATGGAAAAAGAAAAAGAGAACTGGATACACCAGCACAAAGTAACTCACACTGTGCTCTGGTTAGTCAGAACAGTGAATTCCAATTACTTGGCAACCACATGTGTGGAGGAGAACTGGAGCAATTTTTGAGCTATGAAATGCTGGGAGCTTAGGACCTAAAACAAGGATTTTAAACAGAACACTGAACATGTTAAAATACTAATCCCCATTAGACTTCAAATCAATCTTATTTTAACCCTTGGGACAGGAGTTTTCAAAAAGTCTTCCCCACAATCTAGGGATGCCTGCAGTGCCTCACAGAAGCAGGTGGAGAAACTTAGTACACAAGAGAGGACACAACGGTGGAAATTCTGTGCTCCCCATTGTGGCTTCCACCAAGACATCTCCAGCTCTATTTAGTTCCTATATTGGGCTTCTGTATTCAATGCAAAAGAAGGGTGATCCTACTAAAGCACAGAAAATAAGTTTTGAAACCTCTGTCCCAAGAAGTTACATTTGGCCTCTGTTTTGTTGTTTCTTTTAATGAAGGACAAACACTGCAGAGATCCTTTGACTAGTAAACCATCTAGTGCCAGGGAGATCAGGTGGAAATGACTGACTGAAAAATTCGTCATTGGTTGAGTAAACCAGTCATTAGCTGACTTGAGCCTATAAGCTCATTTCTGTTATAAAATTAATAAAAAACCTACTACAACTATGATTACTGTGACTACAACCACTTATTGAGTATTTTACTAAGTGCTGGGGGCTATGCTAACTACATTACATTGAATTCTCACACCAACCCTGAGAGGAAGTATCATTATTTTCTCCATTTTACAGATGAGACTGGGGCTTAGAATGGATAAATAACTTGTCCAAAGTCATACAGCTCCCACATCGTAGATTCCATTTTACTTAGGAGCACAAACAGAATGGACCAAAAGGATTATAGCAGTCTAAGTGCAACTGTCTCACAGTATTAAGGAACAAGGTTAACTTTAGACCAGTAGATGGCATCAGCGTGTGAGTTTGGTTGTTTGCTCAAGATTGAGTCCAATTCAGGGAAGTCCCAGCAGGGCTCAGAACTGAAGCAACCTGTCACAAGCTGATCAAAGAGGGAAAGAAAGATGGCCAGTATTTTGTTCTTGAATCAGATGGTGTTACTTTGTCTTGTTTGTAGCCAAGCAAAGATATAGGAAGCCAGCAAGTTGGGGGGCTGCAGTGGGGGCGGAGAGGCAGTTCTACCAAGAACGGCTTTAAGAAGACCTGAGAATCTTTTTTTCTTCAACATTTCCTGAGTGCCCGTTTTGTGCCCGGCAGTGTGGTGTTCAATGAAGTCATGTCTAGATATCAAACATGGCCCCATCTTTTTGCATAAAAGGGGGGCGGATGCTATGGTAGGGGAGGCCCTGAATATAATGGGAGCATCCAATATGGACTAGGGTCTGGGAGGCTGCTCATAGGAGAGGTGTCTGAGATAGTCTTATTGGATGAATGGGAGTTTATCAGACATATAAAGGTGGAAGAACATTCCATACAGAGATATAAAGCTATAGAGGTGTTAGAAAGCATGACACATTCACGGACAAGTAGTGTAAGCTTCAAGTGTTGAGAGATGAACCTGAAGAGACAGGCAAGTGAAGAGGAATAAGAGGTACAAACTTCCAGTTATAAAATAAGTCACAGTACAGCATAAGGAAAGTAGTCGATAATATCACATTAACTTTGTATGGTATCGGATGGTACTAGACTTATTGGGGCAATCACATTGTAAGGTAGAGAAATGTGAAATCACTATCTTGTACATCTGAAAATAATATAATATTGCATGTCAATTATATTTTAATAAAAACTTTTTTAAATGAGACAACAACCAAAAATTTGGACAGCTTGGGATATCAACTTAAGGGCTTGATTTGTGAATATATGAGTAGAGAAGCCATAGATTCTCAAAAGGATCTGTGATTTAAAAGAAAATGATAAATTCAACTGCTGGTGAGGCAATGAAGAGCCACAGTAGGGCTTTAAGGAGGAGTACAACATGGTCTGATCTGGTGTCCACTGTGGAGGATGAATTTCAGAGGACTATGCTGGAGGCACAAAATTTAGTTGATGAGTATTTAGGGCAAGGGTAAGGCATGAGGGCCTGAGCTGTGGAAGTAAAATTGATAGGCCTGAGTAACCCCCCAAGCTCACCTCTCCTTATGTACACTCTCACCTCCAGCACTGAACTAAGGCTACACCTCTCACCCCCAACCCCAACCCATAGCCCTGCTACCAATTTTCAAACTACACTTTGGAAACTTTTTGCCCCCTTTCCAAGGTGTCTTTGAAGTTTAATCTAGCCCGATTTCACAAGTCGACAGAGAGGACTGGCCCTGTGCTGGGCACCTGGCCCTACATCCCCATCTGTAAACTGACCTCAGATAGAGAAATTTATTGGCCTTGAGCTGGTCTCTGACCCTGTGCACATGGCTTCACAACATGGACAGAGTTCAGTTAAGAAATCAGCATAGTTCCAGGAAAAAGGCAAACATCACTCAGTTTATCTTTCTCCTGATTCATCTCATGCCAACAGAGACCACAGTGGATGGCAGCCAGAATGAAGGGAGGTCCCCAAAGCAAGCTGATTATCTAGATTTCCCTTCCTCTTGCTTCAAAGCTCATCAGAATAGTATCCTAACTTTGCCTGGATCTGGTGTTGGTAACCATGAGGGTGAAGCCAGAAGTCATTTTTTCCATGGCAAAATAGGACTGTGTGGCCACCTGGAAGGCTGAGGAAACAAAGAGCGCAGAAGAGTGACTGTTGGGCATGCTTTGTCCTGACCTGCTTCCTGGGTGCTTCAGCAAGCAGGCCTTCCTTCCCCTAGAGCTCTTAGAACCCTCCCACTGTCAACACAACAGCAGCCCAGACAATGAGATGCCAGAGGCCTGGGATCACAGTCCGGTTGGATATAGCCAGGGTAAGCTGGTGACTCAAGGACCCAACTTTCAATCCAGAGAGCTGTGCCTGGAGATTCCTGGCTAATCAATGCTGTGGAGCCTTGCCAGGCATATGGATCCCTAATAAGACTCTGGCTCAGTTTGGACAAGTCAGGGATGGGGACAGAGGATGAGTTGTGATTCTGCGTGATGCTGCCCCTGCGTGATCCTCACACACCCTTCTGGCCTCTTTTCATCTCCCTCCATTTCCCCCCTACTTTTCTTCTTCCTCCTCCTCTTCTTCCTCCTCTTCTTCCTCTTCTTCACTGTCTGAGTCTTCATACAGATTGATGGTTGCCTGGACAGGAAAGTTCTGCAGTAAAATTTCCCCATAACTGTATAGGTAGTCAAAGGAGTGGGATTTGGGCCAGAAGAGCCTGTGGACAGAGAAGAAACATGGCCCCTAACTTAGGCAGGTCTCATATGTGCAGAACAGTCAGTAGGAGCACAAAAGAAGTAAGAGTCTAAACTCCTTGCCCTACCTGCAGTAATGGTCTGAGAAAGGAAGAAAGAGAACTTTGTAACATAATTTTCTCAGTTGTTACAAAAGGGTCTCAGGCAGAAAGGTAACATGTGGTGGGCCACTAACTATAGGGAGCCCCAGCCCCAGCACCTGTCAGCTCTGACACTGATCCCACCCCCATCTCAGAAGGCCTCTAGCCAACAATTTTCTAGATTTCACCTGTGTCCTCTACCTCCTTCTAAGTCTTTTCATTAACCTGTCCATAAGGGCTGATTCTTGGGGGGGTCACTGATGATGCCTCTGGGGAAGACAACCTCAGCAAACTCCCTAATCTCTCTGTGCTTCAGTTTTCTGGTCTATGAAATAGTAATCATAGCACTGCCTCCCTCCTCCTGTTTCACAAGGCTGTTATGAGGACTTAAATAGCTAATGAACCTACATCAAGTTCTGAGTTCGGTGCCAGAAGCTTACCTGACAGGATGATGAAACTTGGAGTCAGCTTTGGTGACCTCGGCATTTGTTGCCCCACCAGTGGCCTGTTCAAAGCAAAAGCTAGCATGTGGCTCAAAGTACGTGGCCAAACAACTGCCTTCTCTGTATCAGCAGTCAGAAACCTGTCAGTAAGATGATCTAGAAAGAGACCTTAGACATCCCTGCTCCCACCCCTGAAAAAGGGGTCTGTCTTGGTTCTAGTTGAAAAACAAATGGACGGAGTCCTGAAGTTGTAAATTGTCCTGCCCCTGTTCTAACACCTGGTTGGAGACTTTCCAGGGGACAGAGTTCTACTGGAACAGCCAAGATTTGGGGGTGGATGTGGGGCTAGGTGCCAGGAGACCAGGATTCTAGTAGCAGCTCTCCCATAGCCTAGTTTTAGGGCCTGCTCAAACCCTCCCCTACTCTGGGCCTCAGTCTCTTTATCTTTAAATTACATAGAAAACTCAGGTCTGCCTTCCTCCTAGAGCTGTTGTGAGAATCAAATGTGAGCAAGGGTGAGAAGATGGTTTCCTAAAACTGCAGCCCTGGACTGAGGTCAGGGTTCTGTGGGAAGGGACCTGGTCATTGTGAACACACATGGCTGCCTGTGAATATGTGTAACAAGGGGCTCAAACTCACCAAATCCACAAGTTTCCTCACCTGCTTTGAGGAGTCACTTGAAGAGCACAGCCAGGGCCTCCAAAGACAAGCCCCTCTAGGACATAGAGAAGAGATTCATCAGTGGAGGAAGGAGACTGGAATGTGGACTCCCTGAGATAACAAAACAAAAGCCTCCAAAAACACTTGATTTGGATGCCGTATACTTCAGGAAGCCTTTCCTAAGGACCCTAAACCCAGGTCAGGAAAGATGCCTCTTCTCTCTGCTTTAACAATATTATCATTGCTCTTATCACAGTTTTGTAATTATTTACTTGCCTTTGAGCTTCTGAAGGGCAGATTTATGTTTGATCATATCTGGATCCCTGATACCTAGCAAAATGCCTGGTACACAGCAGGCATTTCAGTAAATATCTGTTGAGCTCCTTAAGTGTTTGGAGGAATGAATGAGGGTTGAGTGGAGAATATCTTGCCCTTTACCTCCTGCTCCAAGAAGCAGAGGTCAGAGTCCTACTATTTTCCTGGACTGGAGAAAGGGGCCAGAAATAATCCTGGGCCAACTGCTTCCCCACTAGACTTCCAAAAGTGGGGGGAAAGAAAATGGAAATCTTATAGTGTGGTCAGGAAAGAGATTGTCCTCCAGTCAAAGGCCTCTTGGGACTTTGACTCTCTTTCCACCCCCCAACACCCTAGGTCATGTTCAACCCAGGTTTCATGGCATTCTCCTTGGTACCTCTCAGTGGACTGAGCAACTTTGCCCATGAGAGCCTGGCTGCTCAACTTTCAGCTTTGGCAATGTCCATGTCCCCAAATCTCCTCCTGTCACCCAGGGTGATTAGGTGAAAAGTCAGTTGAGATATTCCAGCCCAAGATGTGGAAGGGACAGTTTCTGAGGGCTATGAGGCCTTTCTCTTATTTTTTCCTTCACAGAGAACAGGGACATCTTGGACAACTCATTTTCCTTCCATCCCCAGGAAACTCACCAAACCAGAGTTCAGGTTGCCAAAGACCAAGTTCCACTTACCTTTCAATCCCATCTACTTCTTGTCCAGGGAAGGGAAGGGGCGATGGGCTTAACAGGCCAGGGAGTGCCAGGGAGGCCTGTGGTAGCGCTGGAGCCACACTCAGGGCCAGGCCTGGGACAGGGGCAGCCTCAGCAGTGGGAGCAGAAGGATCCATCCTTAGGCTGTCAAGACTAGGCAGGCAGTGAGGGCTCCTATTTCTCAGAATCTGCTGCACTCTTGGCTCTTCCTGGGAGACCCTTTATAAGACCTGCCTGGGCTCATAAATTATTCAGGGAAGTACAGAGGTGGGGGACTTGTGGGGGTGAAGATTTAAGACAAGCGCTCAAGGAAGGAGAGCTGGGTTCCTGGGTGTGAAATCTCTTCCAGTTCAATAAACAGAGAATCAGTGGGGGGTGAGAGGTTATCTTTACCTCCAAGTCAGAAAGGAAAACACAGAAGGGGCAAATCACACACTATTTGTGTGAATTCTCCAGGCACTAGCAGGAGGAGGGAAAGGTGGGAAGCTCATTAGTACCTGAAATCACAGAAAGATGTCATGCACAGAGGGCTGGGCAGACTTCTCCACAGCTCATTCCCAGCAAGAAGGACAGCTGACCTGGCTAGGGAGAATGACCAACCTACCCATAATTTCAGTGCAAACCCCAAATATATTTGCCAAGCAGACCTGACATAGGGTGACTGCCATTAATCATACACCTAGGTTAGGAAGAAAGGAGGTTCTGGATGAAGCAGGTCTAGTTGCCTATGGGGAAACCTCAAGTCTTCTTTCAAAGCACCTCCCTCTTTACTGGTCTGTTCATTTGCAAAAGTGCCTGAATCTCCTTTCCAGCCTCAGTAGTGAGTGGTTCAGTAAGGGAGGTAAGGGAATGCAGGCAGCAGGCAGAATTTTCATGGCTTTCAGTTCAGATTACAAATCTTCTAGCTAAACTTCCAGTCCAGGATTCAGGGTGCTGGGGGAGGCAGAATTTTGCCCAGCTGTTAAGCTGCTGAAGGACCATCCCTGTCCCCAGGGCGTCACATGTGAGAGGAAGCTGTGAACCCAGTGGTCCCAAAAGGCCCTGCAGCCTGAACACTTGACAGGAGCTGGGTTAATGGGAACTGACCCCAGGCAAGCCCAGAGGCTTGAGCACAGTCCCTGGCCTTAGCCAGTCCTCTGGGCTTTTGACAAAAAGCTTCCAGTTACAACTACTGGCAGGCTCCTTCTGTGTTAGAAGTCCCAAAAAATATTCTTCCTGTGTCCAGCACCAGTACTAATATAGCCTCTTGGATATTCATTACAGTTGAGTTTGTAATGGTTAAAAATTAGAAACAACCTCAAGTGTCCAATAATAGGAAACTGTTAGATTAATTAGGGTAAGTCCTTGCAACGAAATACTCATCACACACTCACAATCATGTTTTAGGAAGTATAATTATCTACAGAGAAAGTGGGAAAAGATCAAATGCTAAAATAGGATGAATAATTTGATTGAAGGGTTCCTCTTTTCTCTGATCACTCACCCCACTTCAAATTCCAGCCGCACTGTGCTCTTTACAGCAAAGGAAAATTGGAAACAACCTAAACATCTCATATTAGAAAGTTGGTTAAAGAAATAATTGAATAGTTATATAATTTTGTATTAAAACTGGCTTGGTAGGAGAGTGGGGGATAGAGTTAATGTACTTAAGAGTGAAAAAAGAAGCCTCTACAATATACCTTAGAGGAGAATCCCAATTTGGTAAGAAAAAATTATAGAATATAGAGTATGCAGGGGTAAGAAAGACTGGTTAAAAGAAAGGAATGTCACAGTGGTTGGTTCTGGGAGTAAGATTACGGTAGAACTTTACTTCCTTCTTTATGCTTTTCTGAATTTTCTGAAAAGTTCCACAAGACCTGATATTATTTGGGTAATAAAGAGTAATGACACATAAAAATAAAAAGAAATAAGTGCTTATCCTCAGAGAGGAGAAAACTCTTGGGGAAATGGCAGCCATTTTCAAATATCTGAGGATTAGGCAGCAATGGGATTACACTTGTTCTGCGTGACTTCAAAAGACAGGGAAGAGGCCCAGAAATGGAAACCACAGGGAGACACATTTTGGCTCAATCAAAGGAAAATTTTCTAACAGCCCAGCCACCACTTAACCCAAGCACCTGGCACTGTACTGGCCCTTAATAAACAGAAATTTATTACATGTGGTGAAATGGGGTAAGCTCTCTCTCCCTGAACTGTGTAAGTGCAGACTGGATCCTGGATCCTGGAGAGGAATATCTTAGGGGGGGAAATAAGGGCCACTGGGTCCCAAGTTTCTGTAAGTCTCTGAGGGTTCTTGCTAAATTTACCTCCAGAAGATGAGAATTTGCTTGCACTGTATCACTGACTCAAATGAAAAGGGAGACAGAGAGAAAGTCAGGTTGATGAGTCTGGGCTGGAAGACAGGGAAATGAGGGTGAAACAAAAAGACCTACTGTCAAACCCTGGGAACTTTTTGACCTCTAGGTGGCCATGGTCTCTGAAAATGGGCAGGAGGGAGAGGGAAAGGGAGAAGAGGTAAACATTACTCCTGAGCCAAGGGCTCATGCCCAACTAGGCTTACCTATGCCACCTCCCACCTTGAACTTGTTCATTCAGCCACAGTCGTTCATGATTGGGGATGTCCACACCCTTCACTCCCCTGAGCAAAAAGTCCTCAAGGTTCCCCTCACACCAGCTCCCTAGCATGCTTTTCTGGAGCCCAGGCCACCTACAGGCCTGTTTCCAAGGTCCTTTGTTCTCCCTACACAACTGCTCTGCCTTGCTACTTTCCAAGTATTGCCTCAGCCACATTCAGCTTGTGGGAGATGAAGCCACTGGCCTCTCTTGTTGGCTTCCCTAGCCTAAAGGAATTTAAGGCCTGCAAATGTTGCTGGGCAGAAGTGGGGTCCTGGCTGTTCTCCTTTGTACTTAGCAAAGAACAGGTGTAAGCTGGCTTACAGGGTGGCAGGAAAGGTCTGGGACAACCAAAGTAAAGAACTTCTTGTCAGGGTAATTATGTTCCTACCTGTTTTTCCAAACAGCCCTATAATGCTTCTGGCTTTTGTCAGTGATTGTTTTGCCAAATCCTTCCATGAGAGCTGAGAGCCTGTTCTGGGACAGTTGCTGCTGGGCATTCCCTGGCCAGGGAATGGGCTAGAAACAAAAGAGTGCTGCCGACCCTCTCACAAGGTGCTTGCAGCCTAGGGAGGGAGACAATACCAGCACAGGGAAGACAGACTCAATCAACCTCAGCTGGGCCACAGTACCTCATAGTCACCCTTGAGTATGTTCCCTTGTCAGGTCCCCAGCTCCAGTAGTTATGTTTCCCTGGGCCATATTCCAGGCTTCCTTCAATTCCTTACCATGTTTCTGCCCCACCCCCTCCCTGCATGGAGCAACCTCTCCACCCACTTCCCTGAGAAAACAGAGAGGCCTTCAAGCATGAATTACCTCAGTGCCCTGCCCCACCCCCCAAAATTGGCCTAACTTTCTAACGTCCTTCCCCTCCAGCCCTCCCTTCTCAGGGGACAAGGTGCTCCCTGTTGTTAAAGGATAATCTCTTCCCCTGGGCCGTTGGCGTCAGCTGCCCCTTTTGTCTAGGCCCTTTCTTCAGACATTGTGCCCCTTCTCTTCAGGAAAGTTCAACTTATTTATACAAGCTCTTTCTCTTCTGATTATAAAATGCCTGTTTCTTTTTTTCTCATAAAACAAACCCCTTCCCTCTTCAGAAGTGTTTTCTTGCTTGCCTAACTTGCTCTCTTTCTCTCTCTGAATCTCTTTCTCTCTCTCCTTCTCCCTCCTTCCCCTCTCTCTTTTCTTTCATTTACCCTCAAATTTGTTGAAAGTAGAGTCTAAACTCTAAGCTGCCACTTTTCCCAACTTCCCGTTCGCAGCTCAACCTACTGCAGTTTGGCCCCAGTCCCATCCTCCTAGTGAAAGGGCACTACCAAAGGTCACCAATGACCTCCTAATTGCCAAATTCAGTGATCTCTTTGAACTCTAGGTGGCAAGAGACACTGTTGGCCAAGTCCTCATTTCTGAAATTCTCCTTCTCTGGGCCTCCATGATCACTCTCTCCTGGTTTTTCTTCTAATTCTGGAACCATTCATCTCGATCTTGTTTGCTAACCTCCCTTCTTCTGCCCATTCCTCAAACCTGTGGTTCTCAATTACAGTAATGTTTTCAACAGGTCACAACAAAATGGGAAAAACATAAAATGTAGAGTTTTTCAACAATCTAAATGTATTCAATTATAAAGGACTGTCCTTAATTCTGAAATTATGCCCTCCCCATTTTGTGGTAGCAAAATATCCTCTTTTTTAAAATAATGGCAATGGTGGATGTTACTTTATTTCTTTATTGTCAAAATAAACTGTTAGTTTCTCTATGTCAGTCTCATTAACATGTATTGAATAAAAGATTGAGAATTATGTTTCCAGCCTGAAATTCCCCAAATATGTATCTCGGACCCATTTCAAAATGGAATCATTTTTCCCCCATGCAAACCTCCTCTACCTGCCTTGGTAACCAGCATATTGGCCCAGTCATTTAAGCTAAAAACCTTAACTAACAAGCCCTATTGGTTGTAGCCTTAATCCTTTCTCACATCTGTCAAGTTTGTACTTCCCATTATCCCAGTTGTTTCTTCTATTATGGCCTCATCTGGCCTCTTTCACCTGGATGCCTGAAACAGCCCCCAGATAGGTGCCCCCATCTTTCATGTGGCCTTTCCAATCAATCCTCACAGCCACCCCAGTGATCTTTTTAAAAACTAAGCAGGGTTCATCCTGAACTTAAAATCTTCCAGTGAGTCCTAATTGCCTATAGGAAATGTCCATAGTCCTTTGTGAGGCAAGTGAAGCCTTTTGCTGCCTAAACCCAGCTTTCCTCTCCAGTTTTTTTTCCTCCAATGCCCTGCACACATCCCATACTGCAGCTCCCCTTGACTTGACCTGCACTCTGCAAACAGGCCATGGCTTTTCACCTGTAATCTTTTCAGGATTTAGGGCCTTTGAAGGTCTTAAGCCCACACTATACAGGGCTTATCACAGAGAACACTGTAGGTCATAACTAATGGCAGGGTTTAAAATCAATTGAGTGGGTCGCAACCAGCATCTAACAAAATGAATGAACAGCAAATAGAGAAGTGAATCACATATGGTAAGGACACATATTGCTCTGTAAAAATTTTGTTTTAGTCATATATGTAGATCTAGATCTAGATTTAAATATACATAAATGAGTGTACTAAGACATGCTGTAAAATCTATTTCTTTAAAAAAATTTATGAGAATTTATTTGAGCCAAACTGATGACATATGCCAAGGAGCAAGATCTCATGCTCTTAAAATATATGTCTTACTGAGGGTTCCAGTTGCAAAATTTGACTGCCGTAAGGGGACTGGATGTTATTTTGTGATTCATTTAGTCAGTGCTATTCATGTCACAACCCTTGCTGTTAAAATGGGCCTAGTTTCACTGGAGAGTGTAACAGAGGTCAGGAAAATGGATAATGCCAGAGAGACCTCATGGAGGAGGGGGTGATTGAGTTGAGTTGGGCTTAAGTAGACAGTGAGAAGGGGAAATGTAATCTTGGCATGGAGAACTGGCACAGAAGCAGATAGTGAGAGGAGAGAACATTTGTTAAACATTTATGTACTGGGCACTGTTCTAAGCATTTTGCATGGATTAATTTGTCTCACAAACAACCATCTGAGGAAGATAATATTACAAGCCTCATTTTATATATGAGATTAAGGTACTTGCCCAAGGTCACAGAGCTAAAACTGACAATGTTGGGATTTGAACTGAGGTAGTCTCTCTATTCTCAATCACTACATTGCACTGCACTGCCACTGGGGGCCTGTGAGGGACAGGGGTTGTCCAGGGAACAGTGAGAGCCTAGGCCAGCAGGAAAAAGTTGGAAAAGGCTCTCAAATGCCAGGTTGAAAGCCCCAGAACAGGTTCTGCTCTCACCTTGGAAAGGGAGGTCTTACTCTTTCCCTCTATCCTCTACCATTTAAGCCAGAGCCTCTGTGGTTGGGGGCAAGAGGCATAACAGGCCAGTATGGGGGCCAGGTGGAGACAAGAAGCAAGCCAGGATCTGTTCTGAGAAAGGAGGAAAGGGGAAGTATCTCTCCCCCATCCAAGCCTGTTCCCAAAACAGAAATAGCAAATGGTGCTGGGGACTTCTGCTCTCAAGTCCAACTGTTCCAAATGTGCCAAGACTTGTACCCAGCCCTTTGGGTTTTTGGGATAAGGGGTATCCTCTGGAGAACAGTTTGTTGCTGGGTCAGCTCTCCTTTTGTACCCTCTGACTCTTGGACCACCATTTGAGCCAGGCTGTGGCCCATGTGGTGTGGGACTCTCTTGGCAGAGCTCCTCGCAGCTCCCCATTTGCTCCTCATTTGGATGGCAGGGGCCTAGAAAAACAGAGCTCTGAGGAAGCAGGAGGGGTGGGAGGGAGGGTGACTGGGAAGGTCACTCCTAGCCAGGCTTCTTCCCTAACCCATTTAATCCAGTCAGCCTCATCTTTGGCTCCTCTAGCCAGCCTCTCCAGCCCCTGGTCTCTGACTCAGCCTCCTTTCTCACCTGGCCTGAAGCCATGGGAAGACATGGGAAGTGATGATGAGTTTTCGTACATTCTCTTCTCTTTTTGGTCTTGGCATCCTGCTGATCCTGCCTAAGTAAAAAACAGATACTGATAATTAGCAGTAGCTATCTTTCTGGGAGGTAGATACTGACAAATAAATAAGAATAACTGGCACCACAACAAAAATAAGTAAAATTAATTGAGTGCTTACAATGTGCCAAGCACTGTGGTAAGCATTTTCATTATTTCATTTACTCCTTATGAAAATCTTACGAGGTGGGTACTATTATTGCTTCTATTTAAAGAGGAGCAGAAGGCCCTGGGTGGGTAGCTCAGTTTGTACAGCACCATCCTGATATGCCAAGGTTGTGGGTTTGATCTCCAGTCAGGGCACATACAGGAAGCAACCAAGGAATGCTTAAGTAAGTGGAACAACAAATCGATGTTTCTCTCTCTCTCTTCCTCTCTCTCAAATCAATAAATAAAAATTTAAAAAAATAAAGATGGTCAGGAAACTAAGGCACAGAAAGATTAAGTGATTTATCAAATAACCTGTAACAGATCTGAAATTGGAATTCAGTGTTTTAATTCAATACTTTATGATATTTTTCTTTTTTAATTTTTTGCTGCTTTTTTTCATTTTCTTTTTGTTGTTGTTGTTCAAATACAGTTGTCTCCATTTACCCTCCACCAATTTTCCCCCTCCATCCTCCCCCACCTCCCACCCTCAGTCCTTTCCCCCTTTGGCTTTGTTCATGTGTCCCTTAAACATGTTCCTTGAGGAACCTTAGCCTTCTTTCCCCTGTTATCCCCTTCCCATCTCTCCTCTGGTTACTGTCAGTTTGTTTCTTTATTTCAGTGTTGATGGTTATGTTTTGCTTGCTTGTTTGTTCTGTTGATTAGGTTCCAGTTGTAGGTGAGATCACATGATATCTGTCTTTCACCACCTGTCTTATTTCACTTAGCATAATGCTCTCCAGTTCCATCTACAGTGCCGCAAAGGGTAGGAGTTCCTTCTTTCTTTCTGCTGCGTAGTTCAATACTCTATGAGATTTTAGAATAAAGCTGTGTGAAGGGTATAGTCCACTTGGCAATTCTTCCAAGTGTCTCACTTCGGGCCCATGTGCTGCTGCGAAGTTAGGCAGATTGCAGAAGGGGCCAGTAGGAGTGGGTGACTGGTGCCACAACCTGAGCAAGTCTCTACCATAGCTATCACCAGCACTCTGGGGTTGGCCCTCATCTGTTAATGGCACCTCCTCCTGACTACAAAATGGAGGTAGCTGGAATTGCTTTCAGTGCTTCCTTCATGACCACTTTTGACTCTGCCCACAATAGCCACTCTTATAGAGTGGTTCAGCTACCACTCTTCCTCAGGTCCTTATCATAGAATGTCTATATTTCTGCAGGAGACCTTAAGGTGAAAAAGCTTGGGTTCTAAAAATAAACCTGGGTGTATACCCCAGTTTCAACACATCTCTGTGTGGCCTGGGGCAAATGACTTAACCTCTCATTTCTCAGTTTTCCCATTTGTGAAATGAGATCATAATGGCCATTGTACCTCACAGGGTTGCAGTGAAGATTTAATGAAAAACTGTAATGAAAGATCATTCAGCCTGACACATACTTAATATTCAATATGGCTGTTATCATTATTATAATTATTCCTTTTTTCTCACTCCATCATGGGTTACTTAGAGCATAGGCTTTAGAAGCAGGACTGAGTTGCAATCTCTCCTGGGTTGTTTACCAATCAGGTGACCTTGGGTAAGTTACTCAATCTTTCTGAGCCTCAATTTTTGGGAAATAAAAACAATAGTACCCATCTCACAGGGCTGGAGTGAAGATGAAGTGAAATACTGTAGGTAAATTGTTATTAGTCCTTTTTGCTCCCCATGCTTTCAGGTGTTTTCTACATATCTGGCCATATTTGGCTCCCTAAAACACAGCTTCCAGCCTCCTCACACACCTGGATTGGCAACTCATGGCTAACAGAATGTCAGGCATTGCCAATTTTCCCTATATCTTCAGCTTTACCTCCACTCCACCAAGCTCTCTCTCTCACTTCTATCAACCTTGTTACTTCACTGGCCTTATGCATAATCATCTTTCCACCCCCCTGCCTAGGTCTGTAATGTCTTCTCTCTCCCCCATGATTCAAATTCTACCTCTCCTTCTCAGGTCATCCTTAAACCCACAGTAACTCCAGGAAGCCTCAAAGATGTGCTAATATCTGCCTTCTTCCACAGCCCATTCATCAGCTCCCTTTTCAGATATGAAGCAAGCCTCTCTATTGAAGTGAATAGGGAAGGAACTGCGGCTTTATCATCCCTCCTCTTTCCCTTTAATCTCTGACACAGGCCTGGATATATAGTAGCAGTTCAGTCCATGTAAATAGTACACCATTTGACACAGGGTAGTTGGTCCAAGAAGACTAACAAGATTCAGTCTGGCAGAGACTTGAGACTTTATGGTAGGGTGGCAAAAGGTCATGGACCAGGATGGAATTCTCTGTTAGTGTTTTGGACTTGCAATATAGAGCATCCAAGATCCTGTGATGGGGATATTTGGAGGGCAGCTCTTGACCTGGCTGGGATAGCTCAGGAGCAAGCCAAATCAGAAGTAGGAAAGGGCACAGAAGAAGTCCTTGGGGGGAAGAAATCTAGGAATTCTCTTCTCCTCTTTATTCCCAGCTGCCTCTTCTATTGATAGGACATTTCTATGCATGATTGAATTTTCAACTCCACCCTACCACATCCCTCCCCTTCCAGCCTTGGACTAGACCAGAAGCCCTAAAAGTGTGGTTCCAAAAGAGTGCTGGGAACCTGTAAGATTCATCCAGGGGGTTCAGTCAAAACTACTTTTATGATACTACTAAGATATTATATGCTATTTTCACTGCATTGGCAGTTGCATAGATGAAGCAAAAATGATAATGGGTGAAAGTGCTGGCACCTTAACATGGATCAAGGTTGTGTGCCAAACTATATGTTCTTTTTTTTTTATGATATTTCTTCATCAGAAATGTATCCCCAGTAGAAGAAATGTCAGTTTTACTTTAAGAATTTCTTGATGATCCCTGGATAAGTACCTCAGTTAGTTAGATCATCATCCCAATACACCAAGGTAGCAGGTTCAGTCCCCAGTCAGGGCACATACAAGACTCAACCAATGAAGGCATCAATAAGTGTAATAACAAAATTCTCTCTCTCTCTCTCTCATCAATAAATTTTTTAAATGTCTTGATGAAACAGTAAAGATTAATTTTTGAAAACTGACCCTTTGAATGTGTCTTTTCAACAGTCTTTGTGATAAAAATGGGAAGGATGTATAAAGCACTTCTACTGCATACCAAAATATGATGTTTGTCATAAGGAAAAGCACTTACACAATTGAATTGTAAACTAAACTAGCCATTTCTAATGGAACATTTTGGTTTTAATTAAAAGAATGAATAACAAACTATTGTTATTCAGACTTGGGTATTTGGTCAACATTTTGTTTAAAATGAATAAAGTGATCATTTTATCTCAAGGAAAATGACTGATAGTATTGGTTGTCAATGATAGAATTTAAGCTTTCAAGTAAGAAAATAGAATTTTGGAAAACCTGCATCAGCCACTGTGTCCTTGAGAGTTTCTCAACACTTTAAAGGTATTTCTGATAAGATTATTAGTGATATTATTAATGAATTTGGTTTTTTGATATTTTATAATCATGAAATGGGTCGATAATTAGAAGATCTATATAACTTGTTGGGACAATATTTTCCAAATGACTAATGCATGATGTTACAAAATCATGCATGGATAATAAATAGATCCATTCAAAGTGTAATATAGACCAATGGATTTCAATTTCACAGAGAACAAAAGGGTCATTGATATGGTTTCAGATTTAACATTGCAAATGAACATTAAGGAACTACCACTTCTGGAGTTTAAGTGTGGTAACAAAGAAGAATATACACAATGTTAGTTTTCTTTTGCTGCCTAAAAAATGACTACAGACTTAATAACTTTAACACAACACCCATTTATTATTACATAGTTATGTAGGTCAGAAGTCCAGATGGGTTCACCTGAGTCCTCTGTTTAGGGTTTCAGAAGGCTGAAGTCAAGTTGTTGGCTGGACTGGGGTTTTATCTGGAGACTCTGGGAGGAAAATCTGCTTCCAAGCTCACTCAGAGTGTTAAAAAATCCAGATCTTCGAGTTGTAGGTTGAGGTCCCATTGCCTTGCTGGTTGGCATTCAAAGGACACTCTCGGCTCCTACAGGCCACCCACATTCCTTCTCATGTGACCCCTCCTGTTTTCGAACCATCAATGGCAAGTCGCGTACTTCTCACATTTTGAAACTCTGGCTTCCTTTGCTGCCACTAGACAGAGAAAGCACTCTGCTTTGAGAAGACTCATACGATTAGATTAGGCCCACCTGGGTAATCTCTCCTTGCCAAGTAATTAACATAATCACGGAAATGATGAACATCTCTCAAGAGAGAGTATTTATATATAGGTTGGTTATTTGTAAGTCATTCTTAGACTTCTGCCTAAAAAAAGCTAATAAATATCCCTTTTCTTTAACTACATTTATTTTTGAGGCTGAATTATTGTCATAAACTTTAAACAAAAGAGTATATTTCAACAGATTGAATGCAAGAGAAGACATAAGAATCCAGCCGCCTTTTATTCAGCCACATATTAAAGGGATTTGCAAAAATGTAATACAATACCACTTTTCTTGCTTTTTTTATTTCAGAAAATAGTTATTTTAAAAAATATGTTATTTATTTTAACATGCAATGGGTTTTTCATTATGATTGTAAATATAAAAGTAGTTTTTAAATTTATCAAGACATCCAAGATGGTAGAGGGGTAAGTGGAAGCTACACTGACCCCCTCCCAGGACCAAACTGGAATTAAAACTAAATTGTAGAGAAATCATGCGAAATAACCAAGTGAACATTAGCTGGAGAGGAGCCTTATAGCCACAGACAAACAGTAGAAACCACTTCACCACAATGTGACTGATAGGGAATGTGGAGAAAGTGCGAGAGGGCTGGCTGGGCTCCCACAGGTAACAGCTGAAGATCCAGGGGGATATTTCAGCAGTTGGGGGTTTCTCTTGAGAAGTATGGTGTCTAACCCTCGAGCTGGGCTCCCCAGCCTACAGCACCGGAGCTGGAAAGGAGCCCAGATAATATCCAGTTGCTAAAAGCAGCAGGAGTTTTGTCTTCCAGGGAGAGACTGCTGGAGACACAGAAAGCCTCTTAAAGGGCCAATGCACAAAATTTCTTTTGCAACCACTTACCATGGGCTCTGGCAGAAGGAGGGCAGAGTGACCTAGAAACACTTAAGGAGAATCCATGATTGGTGGCTCTGGGGAGAGAAGTGAAGGAACAGCTGCCAGTATCCTTGTGCTGAGTCATTCCCCATATCGCAGGAGCCCTCTTTCTCAGGTACAGCAGAGCAAGTGGCATCAGCATGAAGGGAAGCAAGAGCACCACACGCAAGATTATTCTGCCCCACCCTGTGGTGCTTAAGACAGGCTGCTAATTACAGCTTGATTAGTTTAACAACTGATTGGCTTAACTACTAAGGCAGGAAATACAAACAAGCAGCCAAAATGGGAAGACA
The DNA here is from genome assembly GCA_004026545.1 of Mormoops blainvillei. NCBI lineage: Eukaryota > Metazoa > Chordata > Mammalia > Chiroptera > Mormoopidae > Mormoops > Mormoops blainvillei. The sequence continues at coordinate 23,849 of PVJD01010071.1, forward strand.
AAGAAACATACCCCAAATGAAAGAACAAGAAAATTCTCCAGAAGGAGAACTAGATGAAATGGAGGCAAGCAATTTATCAGATAGAGAGTTTACAGTAATGATTATAGGGATACTCAAGAGCATGAAAAAAAGACATACAAACCATAAAAAGGGACCGATTAGAAATAAAGAATGCAATATCTGAAATGAATATTACACTGGAAGGCATAAATAGTAGGTTGGTTGAAGCAGAGGATTGCATCAGTGATTTGGAAGACATGGTAGAAAAAGACACCCAGGCAGAGTAGCAAAAGGAAAAAAGAATTTTAAAAAATGAGAACTTTAGAAACATTTTGGACAACATAAAGTGTAACAACATCAGCATCATAGAGATGCCAGAAGAAGAGACCGTACAAGGGATCTAGAACCTATTTGAAGAAATAATGACCAAAAACTCCCTTAATCTGGCAAAGGAAAAAGACACACTAGTCCAGGAAGCTCAGAGAGTCCCAAAGAAGTTGGACCCAAAGAGGCCTACACCGAGACACATCATAATTAAAATGACAAGGTTTAAAGGCAAAGGGAGAATCCTAAAAGCCACAAGAGAAAAAAAGGTAGTTAGCTATAAGGGAGCACCAATTAGACTGTCATCTGATTACTCAACAGAAACATTTCAGGTCAGAAGGAAGAACCTACAACCAATGCTACTTTACCTAGCAAGGCTATCGTTTAAAATCAAAGGAGAAGTAGGAGAAAGAAGGAGCTTCCCAGACAGGAAAAAAGTTAAAGGAGTTTGTTAACACCAAATGAGTACTGCAACATGTTATAGGACTTGCTTTAAGGAGAAGAAAAAGAGAAAGAAAAAAATAGACCAAAATAGCCTAACAACAAAATGGTACTAAATACCCATTTTTACCATGTAAAATGCACACTTTTTTTTGCCTAAATTTTTGAGGGAAAAATAAGGATGCACATTACACATAGGTACTGTTAATTCTGTATCTTTATAAATGCTTTTAATTCTTTTATTTATACTTATGCATTAAGTATGACTGTAGAAAATAATAATGATATCCCCATGCAAAATAATACTTTGTAATATGATCATTGGTTTTGTTTCTAAATATAAATGAATAAAAAACTGAATTAAAAATTAAAATGATCAATTTTTTTCCTGAAAGTTTGGGCCAAAAATGTGCATGTGCATTATCCATGGCACAGTATGTATCCATCAATAATCACCTTAAATGTAAATGGCTTAAGTGTTCCAACCAAAAGACGTAGGGTAGTTGAATGCAAAAGAAAACGAGACCTATATATATGCTGACTCCAAGAGACCCATCTCAGATACAAAGATACACACAGACTAAAAGTAAAGGGATGGAAAAAGATATTTCATGCAAATGGAAAAGAAAAGCTTGGGTAGCAGTACTTATATCCAACAAAATAGACTTTAAAACCAAGGCTATAGTAAAAGACAAAGAAGCACACTACATAATGATAAAGGGAGCAACCTAACAAGAGGATAAAATCCTAATAAACATTTACACAACCAAAATAGGAATGCTTAAATATGTAAAGCAAATCTTGACATAAAGGGAGAGAATGACAGAAATACAGTCATGGTCAGTTATTTTAATATACCATGACTTCAGTGGATAGATCTTACAGGCAGAAAATCAACAAGGAGACAGTGGCCTTAAATGGTTTTAATTGATATCTTCTGAGCATTTCACCTCAAAACAGCAGAATATACATGCTTTTAAAGTACACGTGGAACATTTTCTAGGATAGACCACATGTTAGGACACAAGTCTCAGTAGATTTAAGAAGATTGAAATCATATCAAGCATCTTCTCTGACCACAATGCTATGAAACTAGAAATCAACCACAAGAAGAACACAGAAAAACATGTAAACACCTGGAAGCTAAATAACATGTTATTAAACAACGAATGAGTCAACAACAAGATCAAGGAAGTAATCAAAAGATACCTTGAAACAAATGAAAATGAGGACACAACAATCCAAAATCTGTGAGAAACTGGGAAAGCAATCCTAAGAGGGGAATTCATAGGATTCTATATATGCACAGATATATAGATATAGATGTATAGATAGATAGATATAGTTATATAGATGTATAGATAGATATAGATATATAGATATATATAGATAGATATAGATACATAGATGTATAGATATAGATAGATAGACAGATGATAGATAGATAGATATCTCACTCATATAATCACTCAAATAAAAAGTCTAATTTCACACTTGCAGGTACTTAAAAAGTAACAACAAACAAAGCCCAAAGTAAGTAGAAGGAAGGAAATAATAAAGATCAGAGCAGAAATAAATGAAATAGAGTTTAAAAAATGATACAAAAGATCAATGAATCCAAGAGTTGGTACTTCAAATAGGTAAAAAAGATTGACAAACCTTTAACCAGACTCAAAAAACAGAGAAAGAACCCAAATAAATAAAATTAGAAATGAAAGAGGAGAAATAACAACTGAAACCAAAGAAATACAAAGGATTGTAAGAAAATAGTATGAACAACTATATACCAACAATCTGGACAATGTGGATGGCACGGATAAATTACTAGAAATATACAATCTCCCAAAACTAAATCAAGAAGAATTAAGCTGTCTGAGTAGACAGATTACATCTAGAGAAATGGAAGCAGTAATCAAAAAACTCCCAACAAAAACAAAAACCCTGGTCTGGGTGGCTTCAGAGGGGGATTTTACCAAACATTCCAAGAATAAACACCTCTGCTTCTCAAACTATTTCATAAAATTCAAGAGGAGGGAAGCCTCCCAAATTCATTTTATGAGGCCAACACTTTCCTAATTCCAAAACTAGATAAAGACACTACAAAGAAAGAAAATTATAGGCCAATATCCCCGATGAACATAGATGCTAAAATCCTCAACAAAATATTAGCAAACTGAATACAGCAATGCATCAAAAAGGTCACACACAATGGTCAAGTGGTATTTATTCTGAGAATGCAAGGTTGATACAACAAACACAAATCAATTAATGTGATTCACCACATAAACAGAATGGAACATGCTACCTAATACCAAACTACTATAAGACAGTAGTTATCAAAACAGGATGGTACTGGCATAAAAACAGACACATAGATCAGTGGACAGAATAGAGAGCCCAGAAATAAACCCACACTTTTATAGAATGGAGGATAAAAACCGCACAATATATCAATAGATGCAGAAAAAATATCAGTAAACATATATACATCACATAAACAAAAAGAAAGACAAAAATCACATGATTGTATCAATAGATGCAGAAAGCATTTGATAAAATCCAGCACCCTTTATGATAAAAACTCTCAGCAAAGTGGGATTAGATGGGAACATACATAAACATAATAAAGGCCATATATGACAAACCCACTGCCAGCATCATATTGAATAGGCAAAAACTACAAGCATTCCCCTTAAGACTGGGAGCAAGAAAGATATGTCTGCTTCACCTCCCTTATTCAATATAGTACTGGAAGTCCTAGCCACACCAATCAGACAAGAAGGAGAAAGAAAAGGCATACAAATTGGAAAGGAGGTAGTAAAACTGTCTTTACGTGGATGACATTATTCTGTACATAGAGAAGAACCCCCAAAATTCCACTAAGAAACAACTAGAACTAATCAATTCATTTAGCAAAAGTAGCAGGATACAAAATTAAATGTTGCATTTAATATGTAAATAATAAATTGCATTTTATATATAAATAATAAGTTGCATTTTATATGTAAATAATAAATTACTAGAAAGGGAAATTAAAAAAATTCAATTCACAATTGCTTCACAAAGAATAAAATATGTAGGAATAAACCTAATCAAGGATGCAAAAGATCTGTACTCAAAAAATTATAAGACACTGAAGAAATAGAACGAGATACAAAAAAATGGAAACACATACCATGTTCATGGATAGGAAGAATTAACACCATTAAAATGTTCATCTTGCACTCTAGTTTCTCTTCAGGTTGTAGAAATCTTTTCCCTTTTAAAATGTCCTTCTTACACAAAGTAATCAATAGATTCAAAACAATTCCTATCAAGATTCCAATGATATATTTCACAGAACTAGAACAAATATTTCAGAAATTTATATGGAACCACAAAAGGCCCTGCATATCAGCAGCAATCCTGAGAAAGAACAAAGTTGGAGAAATCATGCTACCTAATACCAAACTACTATAAGACAGTAGTTATCAAAACAGGATGGTACTGGCATAAAAACAGACACATAGATCAGTGGACAGAATAGAGAGCCCAGAAATAAACCCACACTTTTATAGTCAATTAATATCCAACAGAGGAAGTAAGCACATACAATTGAGTGAAAGATAGTTTATTCAAAAAATGGTGATGAGAAAATTGAACAGATATGTGTAGGAAAATTGAAACCAGACCACCTTCTTATACCACGCACAAGAATAAATTCAAAATGGAAAAAAGACTTAAATATTAGACCTGAAACCATAAAAATCCTAGAAGAAAACATAGATAGCAAAATCTTGAACATTGTTTGTAGCAATTTTTTAATGGATATATCGCTTCAGGCAAGGGAAGCAAAAGAAAAAAATAAATGGGGCTGCATCAAGCTAAAAAGTTTTTGCACAGCAAAGGAAATCAACAAAATAAAAAGACAATCCACAGAATGGAGGAACGTATTTGTCAATACATCTGATAAGCGGCTAATACACAAAATTTACAAATTACTTACAAAATTCACCCCTCCAAAAAAAAATAAGCAATACAATTAAAAAATGGGCAAAGAACCTGAATTGACACTTTTCCAAAGAGGACATACAGATGGCCAGTAGGCATAAGAAAAGATGCTCAATGTCACTAACCATCAGAGAAATACAAATTAAAACCTCAATGAGATACCATTTCACCCCTGCCAGGATGGCTATCATCAATAAATCAACAAACCACAAGTGCTGGTGAGGATATGGAGAAAGGGGAGCCCTTTGGTACTGTTGGTGGGAGTGCGGATTGGTACTGTCACTGTGGAAAGCAGTATGGAGATACCTCAACAATTTAAAAATGAACCTGCCTTTTGACCCAGTGATCCCACTTCTGGGAATATATCTGAAGGAACCCAAAACACTAATTGTAAAGAACATAGGCATCCCTATGTTCACTGCAGCATTATTGACAATCTCAAAGATATGGAAACAGCCCAAGCATATCATCAGTAGATGAGTGGATAAAACAACTATGATATATTTACACAATGGAATACTACTCGGCCATTAAAAATATGAAAGCTTTACCCTTTGCAACAGTATGGACAGACCGGGAGAACATTATGCTAAGAGACATATGACAGAGAAAGACAAATACCATATGACTTCACTCATGTGTTGATTCTAATGAACAAACTGAACTAACAAGGAAAATTGGAGCAGATTCATAGATGAAGAGCAGGATGATTGCTAGTGAAGGGGGAGATGAGAAGTGGATGGATTGAGCAAAGAGGAAAAATGACTCGTGGATGTGGACAACTGTGTGATGATTGCTGTGGGGAGGTAGTATAGGGGATTAAAAGGTAATGTTAAAATACAATAAATATTAAATTAAAAGGAAAATAAGGGAAAGGAAACAAAATTAATAAATAAATTTATCAATATTTATTTCCAATATGTTAAATATCAATAGATATAATCCACAAAAATGAAAGTTCTTTGGATTATTCAACTATTTTTTTTATTTTTAACTAATACCTTCAATTTACTTATTTCTAAGCATATATACATGTCATTTTAATATTCTGTGTGACAAAATGTGGAAGGACACATAAAATTCATTCTGTTTGATGTATAGTTCCATGAATTTTGACAAGTACATACAGTTATGCAAACAATTATTAGAGTCCCAACACCCGGAATAATTCCCTGTGCCACACCACTGTAGACAATCTGTTCTACTATCCCCAAAACCTGGCAACCACTAAATTGTTCTTCATTCCTACAGTTTTTACAGTTCAAGGATATCAAATAAATGGAATAATACATAATCAGCCTTTTGAATCTGGTTTTACTCAGCATAATATATTTGCACTTCACTCAAGTAGTTAGTTGTCTGTATCAATAGTACATTCGTTTTTATTGCTGAGTAGTATTCCATTATAAAGAGGTGTCACAGTTTGTTTATCCACTCACTAGTTAAAGGGCATTAGGCTGTTTCCTAAATACTTTTTTTCTCTCAGTAAATCACTCTTTTTATTCATTCAACACAAAATGAAAATTAGCAAAGGAAAAATAGAAACCCTAAATGTTCTGCCATTAAAAACTACATTTGTTGTCCACAGGCAAATTTCACAGCTTTCAAGAATCTCAAACCATTTACATTTGAACTTCAGAAGGAATTTTATCCCCACTTGGAAAGCCAAAAATTTTAAAGTCTACAGATAAGAAATGCTACCATATTCTTGAGAACCCCCACCTTGAGCAAGTCACTTCACCACCCATGAATATACAGCCTAGGATGACTTGTTTCTTTGTTAGTTAAACAAAATGTGACCAGAACTGTGGAATTTGTGTGCTTGCCCTAGTGCACCTGTTTGCACATACGATCATCAACTAAGTCAATCTTCTCACAGGGAGAGACAGGAAGGTATAGGAAGAAGGCTTCAGAACCCCAGGGGTCTGAATCCTGACAGGGTTACTTCCTAGGTGGGCAAACTTGGACAGGTAACTTAACCTTTCTGTGTCCGTTTCCTCACCTCTAAATAATTTTTAGAAGTGTGAAGTGGTTCTAAGATCACAGAATTTAAGAGACAATGATAATGGAGGTATCATGTTTAGATGGGAAACCATTACATGGATGAAAGAGCTATATTTTGGAGGTCAGATTCAAAAGATTTGCACATTAGTTGAAATAAGGTGTGGAGCATCAGAGAAAAGAGTGAAATTAAGTATAACTCAGAGGTTTCTGGCTCCAACAACTCGTTTTCACCAATGAAGGATTGGTATTAGTTCCAAGTAAACTAAGGATATAATTTTGGACATGTTTGAGTTTGAGATGCTTTGAGTTCTCCAAATGAAGATGTCAGTATTCAGGGGCCTAAATTTCAGAGAAGTCTGGGCTGAAAATGATGATTTGGATGTCATTAGAGTATACAAGATAATTTAAACCATGAGAGATAAATGAGACTTTTAAAAGTGGGAATGCAGTGTGAGATGGGAAGAAGACCTAGGTCTGGTTCCTGAGGAACACCTATATTGAAGGATATGGCAGAGGAGGAGGAATCAATGAAGAAGTAGCTGGAGAGACAGGAAGAACATGAAGGGAGAGTTGTATCACAGAGGCCAAGAGAAGAAACCATTTCAAGAACGGCAAAGTTATCAAGAGCATTGAATACTGCAATAGAAGTCAAGGAAGTCAATGACTGAAAAATGGTCATTGGATTTGGTGACATGGGGTCATTTTTAACCTTACAAGAACTTCTTGATTTGGTGGAATGGTGGGGATGGAATGTCACTAATCCTCCCTCTGCCTTAGATCTTAACTCTTTCTCCCATAGCCCTTTCACCCCTGCCTGTTTGCCCATAAACTCTTATTTCTCCTTCTAGACTCCTCTTGTCAAAGCACTAGTTCCTCCTCCTCCCTTAAGACCTTGCTTTATACAGACTTCTCTTAGATTTTCTTCTTCAGACCCCTCTCCTGTTCTCTTCCTTAACCTATCTCTACCCAGGTCCTCATTTTCCTCCCTTTATTTTATTTCTCACTCCTCTCCTTAACCAGATACTGCTTTTCTTTTCTTCTTTCAGACCTATCTCCATTCCCCCACCTATCTAGGCTCTCTGGATCTCAGCAGGGGTCCCAGCAGATTACTAAGGAGTTTCCCGGGTTGAACACTGAGGGGTCTTTGGCATGATTTCACTAGGATCTGACAGTGCCAACCCATAGGAAACAGAGTCACAGTACCCTCATCCACCCTGGCACCTACTCCTAAGATTTGGTCTTTTCCTATTTTCAATTGCACAGTGTCAATGTAAGCTGATAACGTGCCCCTCTATCACAAATTCTGCCTTGCCCTCAACCAGCATTTTATTTCTTAAAATGTTTTCATATCCAACTTTGGGAAGTCAGCTGGGTGAAGCCTAGAAAACGGGGATAAGACTTGCCCTAGGTCACACTGTTGGTTAGAAGATTAACCTGCTGTCCCTCCCACCCTTTCAGTCTTGCTGGCTTTCATGCCCAAAGAATCCTCAAACCTGAGCTCAGGCATGGCTTCCTTTCTGCCTTGTCCCAGCCTACCAAGAAGTAGCACCCAGGGAGTACTGCCAGGGGTCAGTACCCCATTTACAGATGCAAGACAGTTATGGACCACCTTGTGAAGGAAAATGATTTCTGATTTGCTTCACTGAATTCACACTAGGCAAAAAAATCTGACTGATTGCCTTGATATTACTTCAAAAACAGGGTAGAAAATAATGATTAAGAACCAAGCTCCAGAGCTGGCAAGGTTTGGTGTCCAGACCAGATTTTGCAGCGGCTCAGTGAGACAATATGTAGAAACCCCTCAGCACGCTGCCTCACACCTGGAATGTGTCCAATGAATAGTGGCCACTAGTCTTATCATTTTAAAGTATATTTTATTGATTATGCTATTACAGTTGCCCCAGTTTCCCCCTTTGCTCCCTCTGCGCAGCTCCCCTCTTCTCTCCAGCAATCCTTGCCTTAGTTCATGTCCATGGGTTATGTATGTAAGTTCTTTGGCTTCTCCATTGCCTATACTGTTCTTAACATCCCCCTGTTCATTCTGTACCTATCCAATTATGCTTCTAAATCCCTATGCTTTCCCCCCATTCTCTCCCTTCCCCCTCTGAGCTGATAACCCCCCAAATGATTTTCATGTCTGTGATTCTATTCCTCTTCTAGTTGTTTTCTTAGGGTTTTTTTTGTTTGTTTTTCAGATTAAGTTGTTGATAGTTGTGAGTTTGTTGTCATTTCAGTGTTCACAGTTTTGATCTTCTTTTTCCTAAATAAGTCACTTTAACATTTCATATAATAAAGGCTTGGTGATGGTGAACTCCTTTAGCTTTACCTTGTCTGGGAAGCACTTTATCTGTCCTTCCATTCTAAATGATAGCTTTGCTGGATACAGTAATCTCAGTTGTAGGTCCTTGTTTTTCATCAATTTGAATAATCCTTGCCAGTCCCTTCTTGCCTGCAAAGTTTCTTTCGAGACATCAGCTGATAGTCTTATGGGAACTCCGTTATAAGTAACTCTCTTCTTTTCTCTTGCTGCTTCTAAGATTCTCTCTTTATCTTTAACCTTTGGCCTTTTAATTATGATGTGTCTTGGAGTGGGCCTCTTTGCATCCATCTTGTTTGGGACTCTCTGTGCTTCCCGGACTTGTATGCCTATTTCCTTTACCAAATTAGGGAAGTTTTCTTTCATTATTTTTTCAAATAAGTTTTCAATTTCTTGCTCTTCCTCTTCTCCTTCTGGCATCCCTATGATTAGGATGTTGGTTCTTTTGGAAATGACCCAGAGTCTTCTTAAACTCTCCTTGTTTTTTTGTTTGTTTGTTTGTTTTGTTTTGTTTTGTTTTGTTTTTTGAATTCATGTTTCTTCATTTTGTTCTGGTTCAATGTTTATTTCTTTCTTATGTTCCAGATCATCAATTTGAATCCCAGCTTCCTTCCCTTCACTGTTGCTTTCCTTTGGATTTTTATTTTTTCCCTTAGGAAAGATTTCATTTCTTCCTTTATGCTTTTGCTGTATTCAGTTAGATCTCTGAGCGTTCTGACCACCAGCGTTTTTAACTCTGCATCTGAAAGGCTGGCTACCTCTGAATCTTTTAGTTCTTTTTCTGAGGTTCTGTTCTGTTCCTTCGTTTGGGCCATATTTCTTTGTATCTTGATTTTGGCAGTCTCTCTGTGTCTGTGTACTAGGTAGAGCTGCTTTGATTCCATTTTAGCACACCTGTTAAGTCGTATGGGGCAGAGCCCTGGTTATTCACCAGGGTGAGATAACCGTGTGGAGGAGAAGTCAAAGAGGGGACAATGCCACTGCTGGCTGACTTCTGGGGAATTGCCTGGCCCTCACTCCATTTCCAGTCACTTCGCTCACTTCCCATGTTCAAGTGGCACCCCTTCTGCTGCTGTCCTGGTTTTGGTTCTCAGGGTGGGTAGGTTTGCATACATTCTGGGCCCTCCAGCAGTGTCCTCTGCTGTCCCAACCCCACACTGGGTTTACAGACAGAAGTTACAAGCTTTCTTTCCAGGCGCTGGAGCCTTGGGCTGTGCAGTCTGGCCTGCGACTGGGCTCGCTTGCTCACAAGGTGTCTACCTGATTTTTATCCACTACACGTGAATGTGGGGATGCCCTCCCTGCTGGCTGCAGTTGCCTCACCACCTCTCCTCCCTTGACTCCCTGCCTCTGCCCCTCCTACCCATCTGGATGAATGTAGATTCTTTAAATACTTGGTTGTCAGACTTCCATACAGTTCTGGGTGATTTTCCAGGTGATTTTCTGGCAGTTCTGGGTGGGGTTTTTTTTTGTTTTTTAAGTTAGTTATGTTCCTTCTTATGGTTGTGCAATGAGGTAAGATTTGTCTACCTGTGCCTCCATCTTGACTGGTTTTCCTAATCTTATCATTTTTACATAGAAATCCTTTGGAGGAAGTCAGTGTGGTACATTGGAAAGTTTACTAAACCAGACATCGAGACACCTAGATTCTAGGTCTAACTATTACTGCCCAACTAGGGATGCTGGGTAACTCATTCATTTCATATCACGGGGCCTAAACTTTCTCATTTGGAAAGAGTAATAGATACCCTTCTCCTGTAATATGTTGTTTTGCCTTTAAAACATGCATCCTTTTTGTCCTAGCTATTCTATTCCTAGGAATTTGTCAGTATCATGTGAAAAGATTCTAGGTCATAATAATGAAAATGGAAATAACAAAAATGTCTAATAGTTAATGGTTAAATAAATTATACTTCTATATAATAGAATGCAATGCAGCCATAAGAGAATAATCCAGATCTCTTTTTTAATTGACATGAAAATAGGATAATGTCAATGGACCATGTCAATGTCATATCATTGTATTATTTAGAAATGATAGGTTACAAAATTACAGAGTATAATGCAATTCAATTTTGTGAAAAATATTTTTATTCATGTCTTTGGTAGTACATCAAAATGTTAGCAATGATTAAATTACACCTATTGCTGGTGGTGTTATCAAGACCTCTATATTCTTATTCAAACTTTATTTTCTGAATACTTTGCAATAGTATCTAGTATTTTTTTAATCAGAAAAAAATGGAATGCTTTTTTTTTTCCATTTGGAGAGGAAACACAATCTCTGCACTTCACTCCAGAGATCTTGTGGGAGACTGAAATAATATAGAGAATGGTACTCCTGTGTGTGGTACAAAGGGGAGACCCATGGTCTTCATAGCCACCTCTGCCCCACCTTGTAGGGACCTGCTCTTTGAACCCACTTGCAGTAAACCTGTTTGCCCTTGTATCTTGGGGTCAACCCTAGGAGTGGGATAGGGCCAGGGGCTTGTTGAAAAACAAATCTGAGTGGAAGAGTGTACAGGCTGTACAGGCAGCACAGGGTTGCTTGAGTACTACTAGCTCACTGGCTGTGTTATGAGGCTTACTTCCTGCTGGGCTGTAAGGCCACTAGCCAGGAACACCTAATGGGCTCAAGAGAACACCCTCCTCTCCCTATTCCCAAAGCTGAAATGCTCCAAATTCCTCTTTGGGCCAAACTGTTCTCCCCCCAAAGCCTCTCCTGAACTCACAGAGGTCACCACACAAAAGCCCAGCTGGAGTTTTTGACAGGAAAAATACAAAACTCACCAAACTTTTCTTTAAGTACCTCAATCTTCCACAGCCCCCAGGGGTTTAATTCTGATCTGTAATAAGTCTCTGACCCAAGGCTGAGATTGGCAAATGGATTTTGCAAAGCTGTTGCTAACAATTAGAAATCCTTTATCACCTCAGCCTGGGGCCCCTTGCACCTTTCTCTCTTCCTTCAGGATCCCTTCAGGATTCTCTCCAGAGTCATACGTCTCCTCCGAGGCTCTACAAAAGAACTTATTTGTAAGTGTCTCAATTCTGATTTATTTGCTGCCTTTTAACCTCACTTAGGTGGTCTCTTGCTTGCTAGTTACTGTCAATTTGGACCATGGTGCAGTCACAGTGGACCACCTTGGGTTTCTGAGGGAAGGGCACGAGGGGAAATACTCAAGTTGTATACGGGTGGGTAGTATTTGTTTCCTCAAGCCTACCACAAAGTTTCCAGCCTTTGAAACTACAGGGCTAGAAGAAGCACTCTCCAAATCGGATAATATTTTCTAAATGGTGTTTGTGAGAGCAAAAGGACTGAGATAAAAGGACGGGAAGAAGGGAGCTACATTTTACCCCTCTGTATTACCTGGGGGTGGTGATAAAGGAAGATTGGAAAGGGTGCTCCCTCACAGCCTGGATAAGTGCCTTCCTCAGCATGTTCAGGGAGTCAACAGGATGTGGAATTTGAGTGAAGTCATAAAATCTCCCCTTCAAGTACTTAAATAACTCTCCCTCACTGGTCTGCAAGTCTGTCATTAGAAATTCCTTCTTTGAAGGAAACCTTGCCATTTGTGACAGCATCAGCAGACGTTGACACATTATGCCAAGTGAAATAAGCCAGTCAGAGACAAATACTGTATGATCTAACTTATATGTGAAATATATTTTAAAAAATGAGCTCACAGATACATCGAATGGATTGGTGGTTGCCAGAGGCACAAGTGGGGTGGGTGTGGGTGAATGAAATGAGTGAAGACAGTCAAAAGGTACAAACTTTCAGTTATAAGTTAAATAAACACTGGGAATGTAATGTACAGTGATGGAGACTATAGATAACAATACTGTATTATATATTTGCAAGTTACCAAGATAGTAGACCTTAAAATTTTTTATCACAAGGAAAAAGAGAAAAAAATTAGCTATATGATGATGGGTGTTAACTAAACTTATTGTGGTGATTATTTTGCAATGTATACATATATCAAATCATTATGTCCTATGCCTAAAACTAATGCAATGTTATATGTCAATTATATCTCAATGAAAACAAAAGAAATTCCTTCTTTGGTTAGAGACATTATTCTCTTCAAGTATCCTCTTTGAAAACAGACTTTGAACCAAAACATTAACAACATTTTAGCTGGAGAGATTGTAGGTGATGTCTGTTCTCTGATTTCTTCCTTTCTGAATGCTCTAGCTTTCTAAAATGAGAGTGCTTTACTTTGATGATCAGAACAAAATTAAACCTATTTTTAGTTATATATTTATTTTGATTTAATCTTTGTTTTTCTTTAACCATTTAGCCCCCCTTATAATCCCTCCTCCCAGCAATCACCACACTGTAGTCCATGTCCATGAATCTTTTTTCCTTTCTGCTCAATTTCTCCACCCCCACCCACCCATAGCTGTCATCGTGCTCTCCATCTATAAGTCTGTCTCCATTTTCCTTGTTAGTTCAGTTTGTTCATTAGATTCCACATAGAGTGAAATCATATGGTATTTGTCTTTCTTTGACTGGCTTATGTTACTTAGCATAATGCTTTCCAGGTCCATCCATACTGTCGCAAAGGGTAAAATTTTCTTCTTTTTTATGGCCAAGTAATATTCTATTGTATAAATGTCCCATAGTTGTTTTAACCACTCATCTACTGATGGACACTTGGGCTACTTCAATATCTTGGCAATTGTAAATAACACTGCAATGAACATAAGGGTGATTTAGAATTAGTGTTTTGGGTTCCTTCAGGTACATTCCCAAAAGTGAAAAACAAATCTGAGTTTTGATTACTGAGTCAAAAGGCATATTCACTTTTAATTTTTGAAGTATCTCCATAGAACTTTTCACAGTGGCTGCACCAATCTGTATTCCCACCAACACTGCAAGAAGGGTTCCCCTTTCTCCACATCCTTGCCAGCACTTGTTCATTGATTTATTGATGATAGTCATTCTGACCGGTATCAAGTGATATCTTACTGTGGTTTTAATTTGCATTTCTCTGATGACTAGTGACATTGAGCATCTTTTCATATATCAATTGACCATTTATGTGTCCTTTTTGGAAAAGTGTCAATTCAGATCATTTACCCATTTTTACTTGGGATATTTGTTTTTTTGGTGTTGAGTTTTGTAAGTTCTTTATAAATTTTGGATATTAACCCCTTATCAGATGTATTGGTGAATATGCCCTCCCATTCTGTGGGTTGTCCTTTTATTTTGTTGATGATTTCATTTGCTGTGCAAAAACTTTTTAGTTTGATGAAGTCTCATTTGTTTATTTTTTCTTTTGTTTCCCTTGCCTGGGAAGATATATCTGATAAAAAATTGCTATGAGCAATGTCCAAGATTTTGCTGCCTATACGTTCTTCTAGGATTTTTATGGTTTCCAGTATAACCTTTAAGTCTTTGATTCATTTTGAATTTATTCTTGCGTGTGATGTAAGAAGGTGGTCTAGTTTCATTTTTCTGCACATATCTGTTCAATTTTCCCATAACCATTTATTGAGTAAACTACTGTTAGTCCATTGTATCTACTTGCTTCTTCTGGGAGAACAAGACTGCTTTCACCTCTCTTATTCAACATAGTACTGGAAGTCCTAGCCAGAGCAATCAGCAAAAAGAAGAAATAAAAGGCATCCAAACTGGAAAGAAAGAAGTAAAACTATCATTATTTGCAGATGACATGATACTGTACATAGAAAACCCCAAAGATTCCACTAAGAAACTACTAGAACTGATAAATGTATTCAGCAAAGTAGCAGGGTACAAAATTAATATCCAGAAATCAATTGCATTTTTATACACCAACAATGAACTAACATAAAGGGAAATTAAGAAAACAATCCCATTCACGATTGCTTCAAAAACAGTAAAAATACCTAGGAATAAACCCAACCAAGGATGTAAAATACCTGTACTTGGAAAATTATAAGACAATGAAAAAATAAATAGAAGATACAAATATGTGGAAGCACATACCATGTTCATGGATAGGAAGAAATAACATTAAAATGTCCATACTCCCCAAAGTAATCTGTAGATTCAATGCAATCATATCAAGATTCCAATGACATGTTTCACAGAAGTAGAACAAATATTTCAAAAATTTATATGGAACCACAAATTGCCCCCCATAGCAGCAGAAACCCTGAAAAAGAAGAACAAAGTTGGAGGAATCATGTTACCTAATATGAAACTATACTATAAGGCCATAGTAATTAAAACAGCATGGCACTGGTATAAAAACAGACACCTAGATCAATGGAACAGAATAGAGAGCCCAGAAATAAACCCACACCTTTATAGTCAATTAATATTTGACAGAGGAAAAAGTAAACTTATTTTTAAAGCATTTAGAAAATCTCTCAATCCAGTTGCAGTTCCCTGGGCTGTCAGTAATCAATTGATATGGAAGGAAAGGTAAACTGCTCCAAGGACAAACTTTCCAGAAGGTAGAGCTTCAAAGGAATGACTTCACCACTTACTAGAGCCCTTGGCAGCTGGGGGTGTGGTACAGAGAGGAGAGAAAGTGTCTCAGATTCTTGTGACAGGCTATGAGATCAAAGGATGGCAAAATGAAACCGACTGGTAGAAGAGGGTTGTGGTGGCTTCCATCACCCCCAAAATGCCACATGAGGTCCTTCCTTGAGTGTGGAACCCTACTTGTCCTGCCCCACGTATGAGGGTGTTCCCAAAGATGGGTACCATTCAGAAAACTCTTGAGCAAGATATGGGTGGACTAGTGGAACAAGTATCTGGGAAGGAAGTGGTTAATTCAGAAACTACTAAATGAAACCTTCTTGTCCAACCTTTGGGCCATGGAGTATGTGGGTCCTATGCCCAGAAAACAAATTCAGCTGGCAAGGCTTAGATTTCTGTTACTCCAAAGTAGCCAGGGCTTGACTTCTAGGGAGGCCCCTCACAGAGATGAGTTTCTTTTAGAGCAGCCTGTTTCTACTAACAGCTGTTCAGTCTTCTATATTTGTCAAAGTGGCTTCCTGTCCCCATTACCTTACTTGAGACTCAAAATCTTGAAGATGAGGAAACTAAGGCCTGGAGATGTTAGGGGACTTCCTGAACATATTTTAGGAAAAACCAAGACGCACACATTTTGGTGTGACTTTCACCCTATCCTTTAGGAAATCAATATGCTTAGAATATAGTTAACCATTTGTTGAAGACCTACTATCTGCCATGACCACACTGAGAGGCAGATGTCATTCCCATTTTACAGACGAGGAAACTAAAGTATAAAAAACTGAAGTAACCCAAGACCATACAGCTAGAGAGTGCAGAGGCAAAACCAAATCCTTGTCTGACTCCAAAGCCCAGGCTCTTTTCTTGCCACATCATACTGCCTATCTTGGAGCTGATTAATCTCAGCTTCATTCTTTTGATATACTCATAGATGGATAGCAGCATGGCAGCTAGTGGTGGGGGAAGGATAGAGGGTAGAGGGATTGAACAAAAATGATAAAGGACTTATGGACATCGACAACAGTGTGGTGATTGCTGGGGGTGGGGTACAAGGGACCTAAAAGGTACTGGAAAAAATGCAATAAAGATTGTATAAAATACCAAAAAAGAAAAAGAAAAAAGAAAATAGTCTTGGCTGGTGTGGCTCGGTGGATTGAGTGATGGCCTGCAAACCAAAGGGTTGCCAGTTTGATTCCCGGGCACATGCCGGAGATGCAGGCCAGGTCCCCAGTAAGGGATGTGAAAGAGGCAACCACACATTCATATTTCTCTCCCCCTCTTTCTCCTTCCATTCCTCTCTCTCTAAAAGTAAATAAATAACATCTTAAAAAAAAAGAAAATGCTCAAGCCAGTTCACAATGATAGGAATTTCTGAAGTCTTTTGATTCTTAGGCCAGTGCTCTTTCTCTAAACACTCTACTTCTCATCACACAAAAAAAAACCTAAGAAAGAATCTAGCCAGGACGACCACCCAACCACTTTCTATTTTGTTCACCCCTGCCTTCCTAGCCATGGTTTAAAGCTGACCTGCACTGGACCATTTCTTCCAATTCAATAAGCTTCAACAACTTGTCCTTCCTCCTGCCCAGCTATGCTAAGTCAGGCTCTCTAGAGATTCCAAACCTCACTGATGGTATTTTTGACTCTGCCTTCCTGCCTGTGGCAAACTACTTTCATACTTACTTCAGCTGAGACAAGATTGAGTCTGGAGAGAAGATCTCTTGTTGGGGACACTGTTGAATTCCATGGAAAACTCAAGCTGGGCTCTTCTGTCACCATCCCAAAAGGGCCGAAGCAGGAACTGCTCATCTGGGAAGTGGGAGGTCTTTCTCCCAAAGAATTCAAGATAGCTTACCAACATTCAGTGAAAGCCCGGATATAAATAGGAAGTACAAACGAAAAGTACTTAACTCACCCTGGGCAGGAAGAAGGGTCCAAGGTATGTTTCAAACAGAAGAGTCTGAAAGGATGGCTAGCAATTAGTCAGCAAATGGTGGATGGTAGGATAGCATGCTTAAGGGCTTGGAGACAGAGAGAAAGGCAAATTCAGAGAAATAAATGTATTCAGGTATGGTTGGAGCATGTGTGCGAGTACGTGTGTGTGTGTGTGTGTGTGTGTGACTTGAAGCTGGGAGGAAAAGCAGGAGTAGGACAACAGAGGTCTTTCCTGGCCTTTTGGGATAGAGAGTTTAAACTTCATTCTGAAAACAAGTAAGAGATACTGAAGCATTTTTTAAGCATAGAAAAGAGGTGGGGTGGCACTTATGATTTTCATTTTAGAAAGACCCTTGACTACTGGATGGATAATTGATTACAGAAGCAGGGAAAAAGTAGAATTAGAGAGATCAATTTGAGGTGCCTATGAGATTTCCAAATGGACAAGAGGTAATAGTTGCATTGTTTGAACTAAAGTTTAGGCAATGGAGATGCCAAAAAAACAAAAGTGGATTTATTCAGGGTATATTTTGACAGTAGATCTGAAAGGACTTAATAAATGACTATATGCCTTGGGTTATTGAATGAGTGATGGTCCCACTGAAATAGAGAACACTATGTGAGGATTTGGGGGTACAGAGAAAAGAGGGCAGATGATTTCAGCTTTGCAATTACTGAGTTTGAGGTGCCATTAAAACATTCAGATGGGATCATTCCATTCCACATATAGATTAATATATAAATCTTGAGTTCAGGAGTGAGATCTGTGCTAGAGGTATAGACTCAGAAGTCATTGCCATAGAGACAGAGTGGATGAGGTCACCCATGGAGAATGTGAAGAATAAAAAATCTAGAAGTCTCAATGAAACCTTGGGTGGAATAGTCAGATTTATAAAATGGGCAGAAGAAGAAGTTATAAAGGACAATTAGGAGAGTAATTTTGAGTTACAGGGAGAAATGGGAGTGCTGTTACAGAAAATAAGGGAGAAGATGGTTTCATGAAGGAGAGATAATAGGTGATAATAGGACAAGGTGAGATAATAGATATATGACCATTGGATTTTGGGATGAGAAAATTGTTGGTAATCTTAGAATAATTTTGACTCAGGGCTAATGGCAGAAGCGAGACTGTAGAGGGTTAAGATGTGAGTGGGAGAGGGAAGAAGTAGAGAGATCAATATTAAATGGTTTGTTTAAGAATCTTGGCTGCAAAGAGAATGCTCTGGATAAGGTAATACCTGTAAAGGATTAAGGGAGCTTGGCTCAAAAAGAGTGAGTATTTGAAGTAGTCACCTGGAGATGCTCACCAGAGAGGTGCAGAAGGACTTCCAGGCAACACTGAAGGCCCAGTGGGATGCACAGGCAAGACCAGGAATTGTGCCCCATTTAGCAATAAGAAAACCAGTACCTGGAAAGGACTTGCACAGAGTGATAGCTGGTAAGTGGCAGAGCTGAGATTCACACTAGATTTCCCTTCCCACCTCCTATCAAATGTTTATTGGCTCCTAGTCTGTACTGCTGTGCATCAACATTGGCATTGTCATATCCATCATGGATGAATACCATTAACTATCAACCGTGTGCCCAATGTTGCAGAGGCACAATGGACATTTAATACATGGTTTCCTCCCTCAAATTGTTTAGAGTTTGGCTGAAGAGACAAGATATTCAACAAATGTATATACAACACATAAAATGGTTAAACTTTTTTTTCTCTTTTTGTCTGTATCTCTCTTTGTCTATCTGTCACCACTCTAGGTGTTCTATGGCACCTGAGATACAGAGATGAATAAGACACAGTCCTTGGATTCAAGTAGCTAACACATTAGTGGGGGAGAATAAGGATTTCAGCAAGAAATTTAAACAATTTCTTCATCTGTATTATAGGGATTTTGGTACCACAAAGCATTACTGTGTTATTAAATGAGTTAACATTTGTGAAGTGCTTATAATGATCACACAGGAAACATTACATAAGTGTTACTATTATGCTTATTACTATTATGGAGGTAAGTAAACACATGATATTATAAGAATATGGAAGAGGGACACTTGATCCTGGCTAAAGTAAGAGACATCTGAGCTGAATGCTAAAGCATGGGATGGAGCTAAACAGAGGGAGAACAATGTTGGACATTCTGCAAAGAAGGAACAGCCTGTGTTCAGGTTGGTAAGCAAAAGACAACACAATCTGATTGAGGAACTGAAAGTAATTTAGTTCATCCAGAGCATAGAGTAAGAGGAGGGGAATGACAGATGAAGTTTGAGAGGTCATACAATACAAAGAAGTTTGGACTTTATTCTTTAAATGGTGGGGAGCCACTGGAATGTTTTATGTAGAGAACTGACTTGACCAGATTAATGTGTTGAAAGCCCACTTTAGCAACAGCATGGAGAATGAATTGGAAGAAGCAAGATTGAAAATAAAACTAGTTAGGAAGTCATTGCCATGGTCCAGGGGAGAGAAGATGAAGAAGCCCTGAACTGGGGAAGTAGTAATGGGGATCAAGAGATCGATACCATGGATTTGAGGTATAGTCAAGAGGTAGATTCGGTGAGACAATGACAACACAGAGTGAGGGATAAATGTGAGAGAAGTGTAAAGAATCACTCCCAGGATTTTGGTCCAGCACAAGGGGATGGATAGAGATATCATTCTATGTCCATAGGGAACCCAGGGAAGAACTGTTTGGGGAAGGGTGCAATGGGAGAGGCGATGATTTCTCTTTTAAACACATTGAATTTGAGGTGCCTATGAGATTTCCAAATGGACATTTTAAATAGGTAATTGTTTTGGCAGTCTTGAAGCTCAGGGGGAAGGTCTATGTTAGAAATACAGATTGGGAAATACCAGTGGATGGGTGTGAGATTAAGTCATGGTGCACAAGTGTCCTCAGGGACAGAGTGTTGATTGAGAAAAAGGATAGACTTCTGAAGAAAACTCACATTTAAAAGATGGATAGGGTAAGAAGAAATTTTAAGGACAGCTAAAATGAAATAGCCAGATTATGGTGTGTTGAAAAGTTAGTGGGCTGGAGGTTCTCGTAGAGGATGGGAGAAAGGATGTTTTCTTGACCCTTAGTGTCTTCAACCCTGGCAAATTTAGGGGCTCCATGAACACTACAAAATCATGGACAGCTCTGAGATTCTAAAACATTTCCTTAGATGTTTTTTTTTTTCCTTTACAAAGCCCTCTCTTCAGTTTCCCTTTTCTCTGTCCACCCTAACAGGAAGTTTCAGGGCTCCATCCAGGCCTTAGAACAACCTTTGCTCCAGAGTCCTCCCACATCATCAGAGAGGTCAAGGGCTGCTGTGGCCATCTATTAGGAGAGCAGATGGGAAATGTATGGGTGTATTATAAATGCAGGGGGTTTAGGCTATCCTGTGGAAGAGGATTTGGGTAGGTCCTGGTGGACCTGAACTCTCAGAGTATAGACAGAAGACTTTGTTGCCTGCCCCAACATGTCCTCGAGTAGATTTTCACCATGGGCAGGGACCAGAGCTAAACCACTGCTTTCTAGGCCCTTGAAGATTCAAGAGGTCTCTAATAACCTGGAGTCCAAGGCTATTCCCTAGGACCTATTCCTCCTGGTTAGTCTCCTGACCAGGAGTTGGGCCTCAGTCTGCAACTGAGGGGCCCTGTGGCACTGTTGCTGGGCAATGTGTAAAATAGAAGGCCTTGGAGATAGAACCACACCAGACAACAGCCTAACCTGGAATTAACATGGTCACCACAACTGCCACTGTCATCACCACCTTCTCAGACAGCAGCCACCTTTCTGGCACCTGATTTTGTCTGGCTGCCAATCTAAGTCATGTGCCTACGTGGGAGGTGATGAAATTTTGGCTCCACTTTCAAAGGTTTTTTTTTTTTTTTCCCCTTTCTTGTGTGTTATTTCTAAAGATAACAAAGGTCAAAAGGCACCCAGCATTTTCTGGTTTCTCATAAGCTTCTGGTCAATATTTAATCTGGTTTATGGATTTTTTAGGTCTTCTAGATGCCTTCTTGAGCCTGCTTGTGGCGACTCACAAACACTTATAAGGAGGAGAGAAGTCAATGTGTCAGAGAGACTCTGAAATGAGGAGATAGAGGCTGGGATTCAAGGAGCAAGAGCTGCAGCCAGAACACAAGAGAGCAAGCCCTGAAGACAATTCTACTGAGAGGTCTGACATGGCCTCTCTTGGCATTCAACTTATAGGCTATATCTTGGGCCTTCTGGGGCTGTTGGGCATCTTGGTGGCCATGCTGCTTCCCAGCTGGAGAACAAGTTCTTACGTCGGTGCCAGCATTGTGACAGCAGTTGGCTTCTCCAAAGGCCTCTGGATGGAGTGTGCCACACACAGCACGGGCATCACCCAGTGTGACATCTACAGCACCCTTCTAGGCCTGCCCCCTGATATCCAGGCTGCACAGGCCATGATGGTGACATCCAGTGCAATCTCCTCGTTGGCCTGCATTATCTCTGTGGTGGGCATGAGATGCACAGTCTTCTGCCAGGATTCCAGAGCCAAGGACAGAGTGGCAATAGTGGGCGGAGTCTTCTTCATCCTTGGGGGTCTCCTGAGTTTCATCCCCGTTGCCTGGAATCTTCATGGGATCCTGCGGGACTTCTACTCTCCACTGGTGCCTGACAGCATGAAATTTGAAATTGGAGAGGCTCTTTACCTGGGCGTTATTTCTTCCCTGTTCTCCCTGGTAGCTGGAGTCATCCTCTGCTTTTCTTGCTCATCCCAGGGAAATCGCTCCAACTACTTCGATGCCTACCAGGCTCAGCCCCTTGCTACTACTAGGAGCTCTCCAAGACCTGGTCAACCGCCCAAAGTCAAGAATGAATTTAACTCCTACAGCCTGACAGGGTACGTGTGAAGAACCAGGGGCCAGAGCTGGGGGTGGTGTTGGCTGGGTCTGTGAAAACCAGTGGACAACCCCCCTCCAGGGCCACAGGTGAGGGACATTCCTACTGGATCATGTCAGAAGGTGCTGCTGAGGATAGACTGACTTTGGTCATAGGATCAAGATAAGGCAAAAGTGAGTGCTGGTGTGACAGTGTCCAGGTTGAACCATCAAGAGGCATACCAACTAGCTTTTCTGTTTCCTTCACCTTGGGCCCCCACCCCACACCCTGAGTCCCCCAACTCTCAACTCCAAACCCACTCCCCTACTCTAGGCAAGACTCCACAGGCTCCCCTTTGCCCTTTATTGTACCTGCCAATGCATCCATAAACCCAGTAATTATATCCCATGGGCTGACCCTTTCTGTGATCAAAGACCCTCCCTCTGGCTGAGGTTGGCTCTCAGCTCATTGCTGGGAGTTGGTGGAAGGAGGGGTGGTGGTTTTTATGAAGATGGCTCTAACCTCTTTCTCAAGCTTCCCTCCAAATAAACTGTTGGTCACTAATGGGCCCTGGAACTTCTATCACACTCTTGTTATGATTCTACAGGGTGCAGACTGATTTGTGCATCAACAGAAATAGAGCCATCCCACTGTACTGAGGGAACAGAGACCAACTGGTTGCAGGATGAGAGGGAGGGAAGGTACCCAAAAATACTAGAACCACTGCCTAGAGCAATTTTCAGAATTCCCTCACACTTGTGGATTAGGGATCTAGCCCACAGCTAGAGGGAAGCACAAGGAAAGAAGATATGGCGGAAAGCTCCAGGCAGCAGCAGACTCTTACTCCACTGAGGAACTGCCTCAGAAGCTGCAGCTCCAATTTTCACTAAAGTTCTTGCCTCCCTCTGGGTCACCTGACCTGGCCTCCTGCTGAACAACAAGGCTAAGGGCCCTACACAATTGTTTCCTTAGGAATGGGAAACTAGCTTCTCTAGAGATGGCCCTTGGCTGGGAAATGACAGTGCGGGAACTGTGGGGGACCACAAAATATATCACTCCTTGATGTTGCTGCCCAAGAAAGAATAAGAAGCTTGGTATTGAAGAAGTTGAGTGGACATGTGTGGTGCTCCAGTAAGTGTTTCTACTGGGGCAGAGAGAGCAAGACCCCTAGAGAGCCTTCAAGTATAATAGAAAATCAGCCCAAAGTCTGAGATCAGGCCCCAGGGGTCTACCCACAGAGCACACTACAGAGCCTCTGAAAGACCACAGCACAAGGTGGGCCTCCTGTGACCCTTCATATTCCCCTGCATCCTTCACCAGACATTCCAAAGTTGCTAAAAGGCATCCAAGGGCTTCCACGTGGAATAAACAGGCCCAGTGTGTTTTGGCCATGATCTGGGTGATAGTTGAGCTACTGCCTGGGATTACAGGTGAGGTAGGAAAGTACAGAATGGTTCCCAGGGAGGCAGCTCCAGCTCTAAGACCTGAAAATGCTCCATTTCCTCTGGGGTGTGGGTTGGAGTCATAACAAACCTAAGGCATTTTCCCTCACCAGCCTAAGCATGGCCAACTTCTGACAAACTCCAGAACACCTCCTCAAACTTCAGTGTCGGCAGAAGGGGCCCATTGATTGTCTTTAGCACAACTTGCATGTTTCCTACTTCCTTGCTTATGTGTAAAATGCTCTTCCAAACTGGAAAGCCCTATCCCTTTTGCAGTTTCCCTCATGCTTGAACAACTTGCTCAGCACCACCCTCCTTCACTGAGCTTCCTTTGACCACTCCGTCCCCCTCCTACTCCTCCCTCAATGTACCAATCTCTTCTTTAATGCTTATCATTCACAATTTTGATGCATAGTTATATTTTCATGTGTGAACATCTGATTTAACAAGTACATTGTAAACTTTTGGGGGGTAGAGACCATATCTTAGACCTCTATGTATCCTCAAGACTTATAGATAAAGACATTCTGTAAGAGTGCTTAACATATAGTAGATGATCAATAAACATTTGTTGATTGAAGAACTGTTTTATTCATTCAAAGGGGCCCATACAAGGCAGGTGTGATGGGGAGAATTGGGTTAAGGGGAGGATAGGATTGAAACTGGTCTTTGTTCCCACTGGGTGGATAGAAAATTCTAGACTTTTCTGAAGGTATTAAGAAAGTAAGACAGCTCTCCTCTCCAGAGAAACTTTGATCTTTTCATCTTGCCAAGGGTTCCTCCTTTTCACAATAACTGTTTTATTTAAGTTATTTACTATGTTTGCTATGTTTATTCCTTTCATTCTCTGAATCATCATTGTAAGAAAGGTGAAATAGATCTGATAATCTCCATTTTGCAGATGGGAAAACTAAGGCCCACATAAATAATAAGGTTTTCTCAAGGTCACACAGCTGGTGTTAGTGCTCCAGTCTCCTGACTCCCAAAATAGGACTCTGCTGATCTAACAATATTCACAGACAATTGGAAGAACCTGCCATAGGTCCCCAAGTTACTCAAGAGAAACAACTTATGGCCAGCAAGGTAACACTGGGAACACATAGGTTCTCCTGGTTTCCTGTGAGGGGAATCTATACCATGTGGTACTGCCCCTCCTGCCATGCTGGCCTAGGCCCAGCTAACTGTCCCATCGGGGAGATGCCAATCTTATATTTGAGTAAGTCACAACACCTCAATTCCAATTTCCCTAACTCTGGGGATGGGGGAATTTGGGAAGCCAATGACTTGGCCCTGTTCCAAACTCACTTGGAATTAACAAAACCCAATTCATGAAGATATTACCTGTGGCAACCAACATTATGGTCCGTGTTGCCAACATTAGTTTATCCAGCCCCTGGACCTACTGGGTCTCAGCACCCAGTGGCCTGTAATATAGGCACTACTATCATTGTACTCCTGAAATGGGCTTTCTTTGGTGCAGAGGCTAGGACCTCAACATCCAAGCCCATTTAGAAGGAATGACTGCAGGCAGGAATAAGAGTAAAGAGAGGGGGCTCTATGAACACAAGTTTAATAAGAGATCGTGTGTCTGGTTCTGGTACCAGGAACATAAGCACCCTTGATTGGGGACCACTGGAGGTTAGAAGATGGGGTTGCCTTTCTGACTCTGCTAGGCGGTCTGGGCAGCAGTCTGGTATGGGCTCCAATGCCTCAACACCTGCACCCAAAGCACTTTCAGGTCCACCAATTTCATTGAATGTTCAAAATGCCACAACGAAACAGGGTTTTTACAGGAAACAAAATCTAGGCTCAGAGAGGTAAGTTCTCTAAAGCCACAGAGTGTCAGGTGCTGAAAATAAGCTTGGAAACCTCCCTCAGGGTCTGAGATTCTGGTCAGAAGGTATAAGAGCACCTAATTGCTCTTCAGGTTCCTGCAGCTCTCCTGTCCCTGTCTGCTACTGGAATCTAAGGACCTTTAAGGGAAACAGGGCACAGACCTTCTGTTCATCTTAGGAAGAGGTTGACCTGGGAGGTTCTCCATTCTTTTTTTTTTTTTAATAAGAGTTTATTTGAGCTAAACTGATGAGATATGCCAGGGACCAAGATCTCAAGTGTTGTCCGTCTTTCTTTTTCTTTTTTTTTTTTATCAGTACAGAGCTGTAATGTTCTTTCTTTCTTTTTTTTTTTTTTACCCTTATCACGCCATGAATTCATAAAGAATGGGTTCCAGCAGCTCAGGCTCTCTTCCCTTGGTTCTCACAAAGTGTGCTTTTCTGGGTGGAGCAGGTTAACTGTTCAGTTGAACCCAGTTACCTTTCTCTTTGGTTTCCTTCTTTTTCTGATCAGTTTCCTTCACACATTTTAGGAAGCTATCTTGGCTCTTAGAGTGCCTAATATGCTCAATATGTACATTAATTCTCTTGGCAAGAATCTTGCCCTTAACTTGCTTATTCAGAACAGTGCCCACTGCATACTGGTTGACATTGTAGACTCTTCCAGTTGTGCCATGGTAATATTTTGAGGCATTCCTTTTTGGACAGTGTCCATTCCCTTGATTTCTACACTGCCACATTTCTTCTAGATTCATATGTATGTGATCAAAGGGACAACTCCATGTTTTCTCAAAGGCCTAGAGAACATATAGCAGGTGCTTCTCTTGTTTCTCTTTGTGTTAGTCATCCTGGTGAATTACCATAAGATGGTGGTTCCAGCTGAAAAGAAGCTTCCTCCTTCCTTTTAACCTAGGAGGATTCTATGGAAGGAGTTAGAAATTCATCCTCAACTAGAGAAACTACGAGAGACCTAACAAAGAGTAACTGGTTGAGCAAGAAAAATGTTTGACTGGTTTTCCCTTTGGCTTGTTGAGCAAGAAAAGCCTTGATCTAAATAATTTCTTAGAAATCTCCTTGATTCTGGGTCCATGTTGAACAGGTTTCAGCTTAACCCCATTGCCTTGCATCATAAAACAATTTAGATTAGCCATAGACCAAGGGGATAGTGAAGCCATTGTGTTTATGCTTCAGCCTAATGGCTCTGACCCTTGCACAAGGAGAGATGTTTCTGCCCTCCTTCATTCCTTGATAATAGGGTGATTCATATGTTCCCCTCCTTGGGGCTCTGGTGATCCATGGCTATGTGATCATTAATGGAGATGTGGAGGCTAAAACTGGTTTCTTGGTGGAAAGGTAAGTTCCAACTTTTTGTGAGACCTTTATGCATCCAGTTAAACATCCATTCAACCAGCTTTCTGGCCAGCAAGCCCACACCAACTGCACTCTTAGTCTGTGTCAGGCAGTGTGTGCTTTGAGGGCTACAAGGGTGAACAGTGGTAGTCTATTTCTTATAGGAGCTGATAGTTGATCTAGGGAAGATAAGACATGCACACCTAAGTGTGGTATAAGACACAAAATTGTCTTGTGAGAAGGGGAAAGTGCTATAAATTGGGATGTCAGGGGCTAGTTTAAGAAAATTTGTAAGTCCCCTCAAAGTCCAATTCATATGAAATGAGGCTGTGGAACTATTTGGGCTTCTGGGGGAAGAATGATCAAAAGAAAATGTTTCTCGAGTTGAAGGACCATAGGAAATAGAGAAGTAGGGTAGAGGACAGTGCTAAGGAAGAAACAGGGAGACACTACTCAGCTAATCCACAACGCCTTTGAGTTTACCTCACAAGACCCCTAAATGGCTCTAATAAGAGAGTGACTGACCCTGGGACTCAGCCTTTCCCCGCTCATTTCCTTTTCTTGGGCAAGTCTACGGAAAATGCCAAAGGCAGCAGAGAAAGTGTCCATCCAAGTAAGCTGAGACATTTTGGCTCAGGACCAGAGGTGAAACACAGGTGTGGGAGAAGGGGCCCAGTGGTAAAGGAAGGCAAATGAGACCTTATAGAGTCAACAGCTTCCTCCCACTCAGTACTGGGCTATGGACAGGTGATTTTTTCATGCCTTCAGTTGCCCACTCTGGGATATAGAGACCCTAGGCTGCGAAGTGCCTGTGTTTCTCCTTAGCTGGCTGAAGCCTGGCCTATACCCAGCCTGGTCTCCCTGTCCAGGCAGCCCCTAGCTTTGATGAGAAACTCTGTTATCTCAACAGGGGTAGGGGGTGAGGGAGGGGGTATGGGGATACTCAAACGGGAAATCCAGCAAATTATTTCCCTCTTTTGCCTGAAGTGGTGGCTCACTGCATGCTATAATGTGATCACTGATAAAATATTAACAGGCTGTTGTTATCAGACACAGCAATGCAGGTGTAATCTGACCACCCTCCTCCACTCACACAACCTACCACTTTTCTTGGAATTACAGGTCAGGAACTCTTCTTTAACTCTTGCCTCTCATTTCATGCTCTGTGCCTAATTTCTCCACAAAACAAGTCTTACAGCTTGACAAAGCAGAAAGTCACCATACAAGGGTAAACCATGAGGTCCTGCTTTCCTGTCATTCATAAAGTTCCATTCCTTCAAAATAGCATCCTTACCACTTGTCAAAGTCACTTCCTAGGAGAGCTCTGAAGTATTTTCTATCTACAATCATGGTCTTCCACAGATAACATTGAGAAAACTCAAATGCTTTCAAACCGATGTTAGAAAGTATAATGGGATGTGAAATTAGATGCCAAATAAGTATGAGTGCTGTGGCAGGCAACCCAGTATTTCAGTGGTGAATTCCTTTTCTCCAATAGTGTTTTCAGAGTCTGTAATATTTGATGAAGTTCTGTTGGGGTGCTCAAGAGAAAGGCCAGTCAAACCAAAAAATACAAAGAGAAAATGCTCCTTGCAGACTTTCATTTGAATTTATTTCTGAAATTACATAATGGGATGCAAGAGGGTGAATCAGCATCCCCTACAAAGGATATCTGATGATATTTTCAAGACCTTGCTCCCTTGAGTTAAAGGCAATGAATGCCTTGGTTAAAAAGTAAGTATATTTTATGGGAAGAGAAATACATTCAGACAAAGGCTAGCCATCAAAACCAGAATTTACAGTAGTTTCTTGATTTAGCCCTAAAAACAGCCAGAATGAGATGAGGCCACTGAGTTTAAAATAAAGAACACTGATTCAGAGACAATGGTTACTGGAATTTGGGGGAGCAGGAGACTTCCCTGAGTAACACAGGTACTTTTCAACTAAATGATTCAAAAGCTCCAGGAATGGAGACAAAGTATAAACCAAAAAAAAAAAAAAAAAAAAAAAAGGGAGACAAGATGAGAAAGGTGGTGCCATCTTCTTCTTGGTAATTCCAGAGGCTGCTCATGTGGTTAATTTTACTCATCTCTGTGTAATAATAAACCAGTATGTTCTCAAGTGTCACTCCTCAAGAGACTTGTTTAACTCAGCACTCTTGGGGTTTGTAGTATAAGCAGGGGTGCAAAGGAGCCAGTGAGAACACTACACGGCAGAGGCCAACGAGTCCAAGACCTGCTGATGGCTGTTTAGATATCAGGAAAGTTGCCAAGTGACAGCCCTGAGTGAAAAATCTAGTCAAGAGGAAATGAGTGTCTATGTTGTGTGGAGAGATATTTATTACATAAGTGAACAATTTCCTGATCATGAGGGCAGTTAAACATTGTGTGAGATTGTAGAACTTTCTTCCTTGGAAATTCAGTGTGGAGAAAAGGGAACCCTAGTCCACTGTTGGTAGGAATGCAGACTAGTGCAGCCACTGTGGAAAACAGTATAGAATTTCCTCAAAAAACTAAAAATGGAACTTCCTTTTGACTCAGAGATTCCACTTCTGGGAACATATCCTAAGAATCTTGAAACACCAATTCCAAAGAATATATACACCCCTATGTTCACAGTAGTGTTACTTATAATAGTCAAGTCTGGAAACAGCCCAAGTGCCCATTGGTAGATGAGTGGATAAAAAAAAAAAAAGCTGTGGTACATTTAGAATTTTCTTCTGAAAAGGAAGAAGCCGTGACTAATCATTTTCAAAGTAGGCATTATGGTGTGGCAGGGAAAGAAACTGGGCTTTGGAGCCACACAAGGGTTTGTTTTTGGCTCTGCACTAACTATGGACTTGGGAGTGTCACTTCAATTCTTTACATTTTAGTTTGGTCATCTGTAAAATGGTGATGACACCTGCCTCTCAGTGTGGTCATAGCAGATAGTAGGTACTGGTTAACTGTATCCTGAGCATACTGATGATCTAAAGGGTATTGTCAAAGTAATTCCAAAATGTGTGTCTTTGGAGAATGGGGGCAAATGATGAAGTATATTTTCTACCAACAGATCTGAATCTACACAAGCAAGGGGATATTCATTCCCAGGCCAAAACTTCTCAATATTCTCCCCAAAAGTCTGAATACTTTGAAGGCCTTGAATAGGCTTCTATTCTTCAGATTCCATTAACAGAAGAAGCCAGGGGAAGAGCTGACTCCAGAAACTGGAGAAGAAAGGGGTGGTGGTCAAGGTTCTTTGACCTTTGTTCAAATCTGTGAAAATCTGAGGTGAAAAAGAACCATGATCAATAATCAGATCCCACAACTAGGGAAAAGCTTAGTCCAAGGGAACTGCAAACTGGGGTTAATTTCCCAAGCTCAGAGACAACTGGGAAGATTTCAACAGCTATTTCCTAATTCATAGCCTACAAGGCTGCATTGTTCAGCAAATTTAGCATAACCTCCCTCTTGCTGGCATTCCCAAGCCCTTGGTCCACTCTGTTTCTTATGCTCCAAATTGAATAATTCACTATTTCTCACATCCTCCCCCTCCAACTAGTCTTTTGACTTTGCTTATACTATTGCCTACACAGAAGTGTGTGGAGAGAGAAAACTCTCCCCACACACTTCTACCTTCCCAGTCCTTATAACTTTCCATAGCTCAGCTGGAAGATCAGGCCTTTGGGGAACACTTTCTGACCTTCTGCCTAAAGTCATTTTGCCTGCCCCTGAGGACTCAATGGGTAGATGAATGGAATGTGTTGGCACACAGAAGGCACCAAAAACATCTGCACTGTTCTTATATAAAAGTGGGTTTGGGATTTCTGGTGATTCACGTGAGAACTTTGAGCTTGGGGATGGAGGCAAGTAACAAAACACATTTCTTTTGCAGATTTTTTTTCCATTAGAAAAGTCACTTAATGACTAAAGCTTTAATATATACCCAAACTATTTAAGTCAGTTCTTTCAAATTAGCTAATTTATAAACTAACCTTGTGCCCTAACTTTTGATTCAAAAAGAATGGCTCCTGAATGTCCTCTCTGCCTAAGGTAAGTTCTGAGTTAGGAATGTCCTTGACACCAAACACAAATTATTCTTTTGATTTAACTTAAGCTCAGCCCCTGAAGTTTTCTTGAGCATATTTCCATACTTTAATACTGTACTAATTCATAGCCCAAAACTCTGAAACACATTCTATCTGGACACGGCCCTCGGGAACTGAGAGCCTCAGTTCCCAAGGGAACAATTAAGCCTCTGCCTCTAATAGTTACCCAGGTTATTTGCAATCTCTAGACATGGGCAAGCAAATCTTCCTGTCTCCTGGAGCCAAAAAGTCTCTGACCTAGTCCTCTACTAGGTGCCAATTCGTTCATCTAATAAGCATGTACTGCCTTCCTAACATGTACCAGGAACTTATTTCCTTGAAGCTTGCTCTATCTATTCTTTGCTTATGGATGGTTCCTCTTTCTTCTCTTGAACTGTCACTGTTCTTGGAAAAAGCGAGCAAAAGAATCCTCAGAAATTTATTTCTCCTTTTACTTCTTACTGTCAAGATCTGGTCTTTATAGACTTCTCTTGATTATATTCTGTAATTAACAGCATTTCAAAATTGCATGCTAAAGAGCTTCCCTTTGATGACATTCAGAATATCTGTGGTACAATACAGTGTACAGATGAAGTGTTGTAGAATTGTGCACCTAAAGCCTGTATAATTTTGTTAACCAGTGTCACCCCAATAAATTCAGTTAAAAAAGAATATCTGTGGTAAAGAAAACCTATATTCCCTTTCTCCTTCGGTAGTCTTTTAAATTGTTCAAATCAAAGTTCAGCTAAAGAGAAACACTAGGTCACTCCAGCTCACGGATTGTCACCCCATAACTTGTAGGCCTTATTGTCTCATTCTTTCATTTTCAGAATTTAATGTCCAGGATTGCTATCTACCTTACTCATACTGTATGTATCTAATCCCTTCTATGAATAAGGCACTGTTTCTAGGTTCTGGAGGAAGATGGAGATATGAACAAAAGCTTCCCCACCACTAAAATTATTTATTGATTACCTACTATATACCAGGTACTTTGTTAAGCTTGGGGATACAGTAATTGGCAAAAACAGGCTTGACCCTTGCCCTCATGGAACTTATTAGTAAAAGAGACAGAGACTACATGTGCTGTGTTCACCACTGTATATAATACAACACATAGTAGGTAGACCATAAATATTTGTGGAATGAGTGAAAGTAAACAGCCAAACATATAATTGCAAATTGTGAAAAGTGTTATGAATTAAATATGATAGTAAATAGTGATAGAATAGGGTAGAGAAAAAAAGATTGCCAGGAATACCTGTCTGAGAAAGTTGACACTTACACTAAGACCTGAAGGATTAGGAATAGCTAGCCACTAAAAGACTGGAGATATGAACATTGTAGGAGAGGGAACAGTATAGATAAAGACTCAGGTAAATGCCTGACTTGTTTCAGTGGTAAGACCACAATCAGCAAGGGGAAAAGTGAGGTATGAAGTGTTGTAAGAGAAAAAGGGTAAGTAGGCAGGAGTTTTGTAGGATATTGTAAGGAATATGGATTTTATCCTAAGTGCCATAGGAAGTCATTGAGAGGCTGTAAGCAGGTAGTCACATGACCTGCCTTTTTTTTTTTTAAATCACTCTGGCTATGGTGATATGACAACTGTGGGAACAAGAAGGCAAGGAAGCAAGGACAACAGGTAGGAGTTGCAATTATCTACAGGAGATGATGGTATTTTGGACTAAGATAGCTATGGTAAAAGTGAGTGAAGATACACTTTGGAGTTAGAACTGACGGACTGGACATGGAAGACTATAGAAGAGTTAAATTAAGGATGATTTCCAGGTTTCCAGCTTATGCGACTAGGTGGGTGGAGGTGTCATTTTTTAAATTAGGCAAATTGAGGGAAGTAACAGTGCTGGAGGGCTATCACTATT